>JAJNBS010007622.1:0-13597 GCA_028455975.1 Notopais sp. c TS-2021
ATAAATAAAAAAGATATAACATCGCGGTACGGTTAAAAATTAATAATCTTTTAATTTATTCGGGATAAGCCGAAAATAAAACTAATAACTCGCGTCTAATGTGATAATAGAACAAAACCAAGACGGTTTCAAGTAGATTCAATTATTAATATGTCATAATTGCTAAAATAATTAATAAAGATTCAATAATTATTTGTGTGAAAATTATATTACTTTTCAATATCCATAGATACTTGAACACAAACGGACTCGTGACAACTAATCGTTGATCACAACTCCAAACGTTTCTAACCATATATGTGAAGATGAATTTTTTATAAATCACAGACACAAATTTTTGAAATTTAATGGAGTAAGATTTACTGTTTGGTGTGACAATTAATTCAAGTAATTCAACGACCATAGATACTTGAAATAAACGGACATGTGGCGGCTAATCGTTGATCATTTTTCCCAAACGTTTCTAACCATATATGTGATTTAAGAAGTTGATACATAATAAACACAAGGATAAAATATGCATGCAAAAACGGGCAACCAATTTTCAAATATCGATTATATACCGATGAAATTGCAACCATCTTTGTGACTCTCTATTAGGGTGCAGTCTGCTTGCATATTATGCAATTTTGAACTGTAAGAAATTACTTTTCAATCTGTATAGGTGTGGGACCGTCCTATGACATGAGTGACACAAGGATGGCTGCAATCAAACTGTCAGAACCTATCTTCAAAAAACGAAAAGTTATCTCGCATATTTCGACTAATAATATCAAACTTAGATTTGTTGTACTGTCTCTGAAATAGGACTGATTTTATTGTCATGATTGTTTTATGCACAGTATAAAGAAATTTACTGACCATGCTTAAGAGAAATAAATGTTGGAGAATTGACCCAAATAATTCATTTCTGCGCAGTATCGTAAGATTTTGACCACAGTATATTTTGGATTCTACGGATTGAAAATATATAGTGGCAAATCCTGACCGCAAAAAATAGAATTTAATTAACTGTACTTGAGAAAATTGTCCTGTTCCAAATGACGAAATCAGTTCAATCACTGTAATTTATGTTATATTATTTGTGAACCTATAAATAAATTAAAAAAAACGGTAAAGATCATAATAAATAATGCATTCGGGCAATTGAGAAGTCTGCATATTCGTTATTTAAATGCATTCTCATGACCATAGTGGTCTTAATACAGTAATATTTTCCAAATTTCTAAGTATACTGAATACTTGTTCGATAAAGAACCTTGAAGGCGCTATAAATTTTATACAATATATGATGGGGATGAATCGGATCACCGTGTTCATCATAGCAGAATTCGCACTATAGTGAAAGTATAATAGCTTTGAAAAATTGGCGTACACATTGGTGTGTAGGGATAGTTTTACTTCAACGACATGGATTTCGTTGAATACTGGAGCAAATTCTTTATAACTAATAAATATTTATTTATTTTTCATTTTAATTAGTGTGACACAAATTTAGAGTTTACGTTTGAATTGTTAATTTATTTAAATTAAATTCCAAATAACCAAGGATTGGTTGTAGTATGGTAATGGTACAATCAATTATTGGCGTTGGATTAAATCGTGAACACCAAGAACGGTGAAATGGGGTACCAGGATACCCCAATCGAAATATTTTCGAATAGGTCGTCGCAATGACATAACATCCTTAGAAATAGTAGATGCATTAAAGTAACTTTTGTAATACTGCAAACTTAATGAGGCAGAGTTAAGCGAAGCTATGCTTTCGCGATTTTCTCACTCGCTTGATTCAGGAAATTTAGGTTAGGCTAGTTTCATAGGAGCATTTTCTTTCAGTTAATTTAAAGCGGATTAAATCCAAGTCACCTAAAATTCTGTTATAAATAAGTAAAACAGAATAAGTTACATCACTTATTAAAATTTAAATTGCCATTATTTTCGCTAAAAATTTAGATAAAATACTAAATATAGCTATAATTGCGATAGACAGGCCGCCATGCCATAATTATGTAATAAATTTTATAATAAAATATCTATAACTTTATTTTGTACACTGTGGAAATAAATTGTGCTATAATAGCACAAGACAAGGCAACTAACGCCAAAATATCAATTTAATATTAGCATATATGTCAGTATATTTTATACTCTGTAAAAATAAATAGTGCATTAAATACACTGCTTGGGCAATCTCTGCCCAAATTTGAATTTATTTACATTATAATTATCATTAATTATAGAAATTTTAACTCAGTATAAATAAAATGTGCAAAATACTTCGCCATACAGGCAACATATGCCAAAATTTTAAATAATTTATTGAATAAATGTCATATAATTTTGTATTCCACTTAGCAGAAATAATTGTTGCGAATTACGCATTTCTCAGGCAAACGCCGGCCAAATTTTCATTTCAAATATGGAACATATGTCAGATTTTATTTTTTACATAGCAGTAATAATTTTCACCATAGGCAATAGAAGGCAAACAGCAATATTTGTTATATTTTAATTTTTACTATTTTTTTTAATTTAACCATTTAATTTTGACTTAGGAAAAACAAAAATTATCATACGAGCATTTGCCGGCGAACCACTGCTCAAAATTTTTTGGGAATTTATAATAACTTCTTATATTTAATTTTTGAACTTCGAAGAAATAAAAATTCTCAATTCATCAAAGCTCGGGGAACCGCTGCTCAAAATTTTGATTTTACTAATTTTAAGTTTATATATGTTTGAATTTTAACTTAGAGAAATTATAAATTGTCGAATCAATCTAATACAGGGAACCGCTGCCCAAAATTTTATTATAGTAAATTGTACACTTTAAAATTATTTCATCTTTTAACTTAGAAGAAATAAAAATCGCAGTATGACGGGGACTCGCTGCGCAAAATTTTGAAAGTTAACTCTAAACAAATTATTTTATTTTGTTAAGACTCAGATTCATTATAGGTTACTATAGGAGCATTATTACGTTTGTACACGGCTCAAATATAAACAATGTTAGATAGTAACATTAAAAATATGTTACTGTAGGAGCAAATTGCGCACAAACGCGGCTCAAAACATAACTATGTTAGGTAGTAACTGTTTAATTAATCTGGAAAATAATACGCCGGAAGAGCACGGGCTCATGAGGTTAGAAAATTTTCTTAATTATATGAATACACCTCTCCTAGAATAGATCGAATCAAACTTGGGAGCAAATTCTAATTGAATAGAGAATAGTGTAGGATATTTGTAAGTAACACCCATTATAAAATCGAGAAACAATTTAGATGCATTTGAGATTATAGGCAAAATGATGGGGGGAATTGGTGCATGATATGAAGGTCATGATCACAATTTTACCTATTAATATAGTACGAGCGAACAAACTCGAAAATATGAATTTTGCTAAATTAACAATAGCGGCATTTATTTAAGTTATTAGCCCCTTGAGATGAGTCGGACTCACATACAAGTGGTCCTGAAGGCTCGGAAAGCGAAAGGTGACCCTCGTGGACCATCCAGCGCAGACTGGTATAAGTGACTACTAAGATAAATCGAACCGTTAACACGGTGGTATAGAGTAAGGGAACAAACAAACCTCGATTTCAAGGACAAGGCTAGCTTGATATGGTAAATAATTTTCGTGATCATCAAACAGACGATCAATCACATTCTTAAAAAATCAAATCAAACAAGTAAACTAAAGTGTCACAAATTATACGTTTCCAGTAAAAATAATTCATCGAAAAATGACTAAAAATCCAAACTGAAAACAAACCCACCTAATTATCCCATTTGCAACATCAATACAGGAATTTTACATAAAACATTTGACATACATGTAACACAGGTAGTTACGAATAGTGCAGTCAGATGCGGAAAATCGAAATAAATTTAATATAAGGAACAACAATATATGAGAATGTGGCACAAAAATTACATAGATAGACACCATATAAAATTAAGAGTCACTAAGAACTATAATATTGTAAAACTCTACCAAATTACTCTAACTAAAGACAAAGAAGTAAGAGTATTTCGTTCCAAGATGTAAGCACTATTAGTACAGGACCATAACTTTAAGAGAAAGTTATTTAAGGCCAACTCGAGGCACTTTGGCGGGTACAGTAGTCAATGGATAAAAGCACTAAAGCCTGTGCTGGTAAATACTCGAATAGAAATCCGCATAATGCATGAAGGAAACATGTACTGATTTCGACAAAGCGATTAATTTAGACTGAGTTCTCTTAATGCGTCTCAAGCATAGAGCCGTGCACTACAACCAAACCGTGAAATTCATTGGGCTAGAGGACCTCTAAGCTAAGGAGTTTCGGCCACAGGAACCTAAAGCTGACGTGCACAGAGTAAGAGAATCGAGAATTCTGTAAAATTATTATAACATTGCTATAGGAGTAGGAAAATCTAAACGAATATACAAGCGGAATGCAACTTTAATGGTAGAAATACATCGCACATATCTAAATAAACCCTGTGAAAAATAACAAAATCAAAATTTAAGATAATGTAATAATGAAATAGTGCACTGTGCTCGATCAGAAAAATAACGGAAAAAACAGAACAAGACGAAATTGGTGTTAAACACTCGAACTTGAGCTATGCTAGTAGTTCAGACAAAACAACAATTTCCGGATATTTTTTTAATTGACCAACTAAATATGTTCAACGTATTTTGGCGGTCGAGTTAACGGACACGACGTTCTTGAGTTCGAAAAGTTACATAACATATAATCTTAAGGACTGAATAAACCAGTCTCGGTGTGTGAATCTTATAAATGTAACAAAATACGCTGTTGCATTAAAACCTAGAGTACCAAAGTTAACCCTTTGGTAATACATGGCCAAGTTAAATTAACGTACCATTGTTATTCATGGCATAGTTAAGTGAACTAAAGGTTTTCAATAATTAGGATAGATGTATCTATTAACTACGGAAGCGGAAGTATACAAGGAGTTAGAGTACTCCATCAGGTCAAACTTTTCCGAGCTACCTACTGAAGGTAGATTGTTCACTATGAATGTAGATTCATACCAAAGGACCCTCAGAAGTTCTTCACTGGGCATTCGCAACGTTCAGGGATGAGAAAAAATCCCTTTATTATATAAAACAAAGTTTTACAAATAGCTGCATTCAATGAGTGATTTTCCCCAGATGATACTATTAAGCGAGTGGTGCGTTTCCTTATAAACCATAACGGGAAGTTCTCACAAAGCTCGCCCAAAGGGCCAACGATCCAGATAAATCTGGGAAATAATGTACGTTAGGTTTTTTTAGGATTTATTTACCATGTTTGATACATTATTTCATGGGTCAGTATGTTCAAATGCAAAAAGTGCAGAAGTCTAGAAGGCAACCGCATATATAAGCAGTGACGCGCTAGATAAACGACTCCCAGAACATACTGACAAGAAACATAATAAATGATACTGTCGCAACCTGAAGTGGTTATCGTGAACACTAGCGACCTCACACCAAAATTTGTTGTACCTTAGATTTAGTAGGATCTTTGAGAATGTCAGGAGTGGGACGGAGTATTATGCGACCTAACTGGGAGGTTAATTAGAAAAGATCACGGTTAGGTTAGCATAATTAAAATATCCTGGCTCCCTAATAGCCAGGATTAATTTTAAATACGGGCGTATATCCAATCTGATATGGGTCATTCCCGGTCAGCTATTATTTTTATGTCAAACGGCGGGGGGAATACTGCTTGTAAACATATAAAAATCCCAGTAAACAAGGAATTTTTAACAATGTAGACAATCAAGATTCAATCCCCTACCAAATTATAATTTTTAAAGGTAAATTGAACACCTTTTTCTGCAAAAACAAAGCAATGGAAGTTCAGTGAATAGAATTAGATTTTCATCCTGACAGGGGCCTCAAAGGTCCTAGTAAATATCCCCAAGTTTTACCTTGAAGGGGCTACAAACTGGGGTACTACATCTCAGTACACTTACCTATTCCTCTATTTTTAATATTAAGGACTTATTACCATAGCCATAGCTTTATACAATTGGAAAGTACCGGAAAATATTGTTTTTATAAATAATATGGCTCACTTCCTAAATATCATCAAGTATGTAAACAAAATGTTTGAATCTCTACAACAACGATTGCTAAAATTAGATAGAACATTTAGGTTTAAGGGAGATTTCCCTTGTAACCATCAGGTCAAGGCATGTAATAGATGATACATAGCCCCCTCGGTTCTCAACTAAAATAAGGAGCAACATCTGGAAACTATAAATTTAAGCTGCCACCAAATACCAGTACCGATAGAGATACCGATAGGCATACTATCAAATAATAATTCTCTAATATTTTGTCTTATTCGCAGCTTGAAACTCCGGTCTAACCATTTTGATCCACAAATATCCCTCACTGTTATTACAGGCACGTGAGTAAAAAAGAGTATCAAAAAAGTTACATACTGGTAAACAAGCAATCAATAGCAGATTGAAAGTTTTCCTACAACCGAAAGGAAAAACAGTAGACGCAAAAAGTACTGGTACATGGTATTGACAGCAGTAGTTTCAAAATCGACAGCTGTCTTCAGTAGTTGGTGAAGGGCTCAATTATCTATTTTTCTTAGGCAATTGATTCTAAATACTAATTAAACTATAAAACATAGAGCTTTCAACTTCTTTTGTTCCAAAAAAGGAACAACAAAATATCAAAAGAGCGAGTCTCACGATTCAATAGTAAAAAAGAATAATAGAATAAATTCGAGATAGATCGATATTGGAGATTTTATAAATCAACAATACTAACCTACTTCGAACCTATTTTCGATATTTCAATAAATAGTAATAATACTTCCTAAAAACACTTTCTGAATCACTTTCTTTCCACATCTTCTTAATTAATTTCAAATTGAAATTAAAATATTAAAATACATCACTGCTCTAGGTCAATTTACTGACTAGCATTGGACAAATTGTTTCCGACTTATTTCAGAAGACAAATTGGTACCACTGCAATCATTGGCGCAGTAGGATAGAATAGGAATTTTGAAAGTAGTGAAATATCAAATTTCAAAGTTGTTTTTTTTATATATAAAAACAATAAAAAAAAATTTAACAAACAATGAACAACCCCAGTAGGAAAACTAACGGGGACAGTTCAGAATCAACTGGAGCCGGCGTAGCGATGTCAACCGACTCCAGAGAGGTAAAAACGCCCAAGGGATGCACCAACCGACGGAGTAGGATAACGAAGGTTATCGATGCCCTGAATGTAATGACTAAGGATGAGTGGGATGCCGTAGTTTTGGGAGTGGGCTCAGGCTCAGCCAGAGCTTACGGATTGACTATCCCACGTGAAGTCAGGAAACAGGACCATCTCCGCCGGCTCAAGGAGGAGTGTCAATACCAGCCTAGGGAAGAGTCGGAGGAAGTAGGGACAAATGGGGTGGAAACGATAGACGCCTCCACCTCCCTACAACCTGCCTGCGATCCTTCGGCGACAGAGGAAACGAACCCACTCCGGAAGAAAGAAACGTACATTCTGTCTCAAAAGATCATCAATCCAAAGACATTGATAAATTGCAGGACCGATACTCCCCAAGAATTACTGGACCCAACACTCCTAGCACCCGATTCAACCACTCAAGAATTGCCACTCCGCCTTCCAAGTCCTCCCGCAGTAAATAGGGAAGCCCCCGGGTCAATGTGCAACTATGCACCACACCCGGAGGACGACTGGAACGCTAATAATACAATGGAACTTCGTCGATTTGTTAGGAGCAGCAATCCAGGAGTTGGTCGAAGACAACTTGATAGAGAAGTATTCACATACCAGGAGCACCCTCCAACAAACAGAGAGTGAAAGATGGTAGTGGATCATCTTCACCTCGAACCTAGAGAGAAAGTTCTAGACTTTTTACACAGGCTTCAACATATTAAAGAAGTCTGGCTGGAAGCAATAGGGGTAGACACAGAAGCAATAGACGGGGACTGCCTCCACACTGTATTCAATAGAGTGGGAATAGAACTGCAGACCTAAGTCTATGCCCATGAATGTGACACCCTCGAGAACACCATCAAGGCCGTAACTCGCACTGAAGAGTTCGTTCAGCGCGAAAAGCAACTCATCTCCGACATGCTCGAAATAAGGGCACAGTTAAAAGAACAACCTGTGGATAGACGACCCGAATCGCCTAGAGATGAAAGGCATAGGCGAAGACAAGAGAGAGAAGCGGAATCTGCACAAGATTCGCCCCCAACAAACAACGCGGGTGCCAACCAAGAAGCCCCCAAACATACCGGCAAACTGAGCAAAAAAGCCAGGAAAGTTGCCGCTCGCTTAGTGCGCGAGGAAGATGAGATCACATATGAGCTAGCAAGGATCGACAGCCGCATTCTGGACCACGGTTTAAGAATGGAAGAACGAAACGGCCCCATTCCGGACGGATGGTGGCAAGCAAATGTCTTCAAACCCAAATCTTCCGACCTTGATGAAGCTCATCAGGAAAGGATAGAAGAAGTTTCTCGCGGTCGACCCCCACTCAAATTGAGGCGCCAAGGCCTACAACTCTGGCTCCCAGTGTGTATCCAGGATTATGAAGTAACTGATTGTGACCTTGATATGAACTCAGTTCATTCAAGCATTTCTTTCAAATTATATGAAAAAATTAAACACATGTGTACTCGAGCCCGGAGACTACCCGGTCGTATGAGCCCCAGACTACGTGATCCACCAGAGGACAGAGCGATAATTATCGACATCACGGTCGCCACAGTAGCCCTCCCTAAGTGCTACTTCCTAGTGTCTTCACAAATGGGAGAACAAACAATGATCTTGGGAATTCCTGAGATCATCAGATGCATTCCGGACATGAGAATCCCCGACTCAGGAGATTCACAGGCGTTCATGAGTGCCATGGATTGGCAGGATAAGTTCCGCCGAGAAAACGCTCGTACTATACCAGCCACGTCAATTATCAGAGCAGGGGACACGGACGTACCGGCGGAGGGAAGAAGCTCCACACCAGTACAAATGGTAGCTCCCTCTGCCAGATCTCCCTGCCCCTCCCCGGAACCAACCACAGGACCACGTCCTGCCGGGCCGAGCTCATAAGGTAAACTGAGGCAACTGGTCATCAGTCAGCCTATCTGACAGAAGACCCAGTAGATCTATCCAATTGCAAAAGGCTATGGATCCACTATGTAAGTCCCTCACACTTCACTGAACTTGCAGACTTTCAGAGGAGCATTCTTCTGAAAGAAAAATTTAATGTACAAACAATATTGGTTAAGTCATTCCCTGAGAGAAATGTGACTTATGAGACTGAGAATAGTTATAATATGAGTAAAATGGTACCGTTAGGAGTCACATTAGACATCACATATATGATAGGTCACCAGTTTAGAGATATAAAAGTCTTCCAAGTCCCTACAGTATCCTGGAGAGGAACAACTGTAACTACTTACGCTTCTAAAAATGGTATGAATTCCATTCACCTACCATTAATCTTGAGCGTGAGTAGGACTTCGTTAATAATTGCCCATTAGGACAATTAAGTGCCATTTTCAACAAGACTCGGTAGAGCTCTTGGGCCATGTCAAATTCTGGAGAGTGCTAAAAGCCTCATAATTTGGATGTAAGAGCTTTTATACCAATGCACCCAGGCCAAGGAAAGCCGTAGGAGTGCAACCACTTAGGTCAGTTGACCTACTTAGGGGCAGAATGAAGGGCCTGTCCAAAATCAATCCAGACAGCTATACACTAATGGACAGAAAATAAGCGAAAGGAAAAGCAATCCGACGTACCAAATACATGTCGAAAGCGTATCTCTTAGTAAAAAACTATAGTACTAACTAAAGGAAGAACCAGGCGAGGACTAAGCGAGTACTCTATATAACCCAAGTTCCTGTTGCATTTAGCATGTGATCCCGATCTCCCAAAAGGCTTATGAGCCTATTAGATTTACCAATTTCATGGGAAAATGTGGATCACAGGTTGAGAGCAAGGAGAAATTGGATATTGTAATAAAAAAAAATTTCTTTTCTATAATTTTATATACATATCATGGATGGACGACTCCATGAAAAGAGAACTCGCTGGTTCAGAGAAGCCATGTATAGGAGAAATACAGACATCTCTGGAAAACACGCACGGTAAAATATAAACCTTAATTGAACCAGTAATGTGATATACACAGGTTTTAAGAGAGGAGCTCAAGGTAGACCTGATAATTATAATCAGTTCAATTTTGAACACCCCACATAAAAGTTTATAACAATCTCCGAAAGTTAGGAAGACCAATCATAGAGTGAATTGAAAGACAATAATAGTCTTTCATAGCAAAACATTGATATAAGATGGCAATATGTATAATAAGCACTCTATTGACAATAGAAATATAACATATTCCATCCTAATGAACGAAGAAGTTAACTCTTCAAACAATATCGCACGGTTTTGAAGTTAATAAAAAATAATTTTTATGTGCGACTCATAATAACATGAACCCCTTTGACTTACAATTCTTTTCTGAATCTTCTTGCAAAAAACATCTTCTTTTATTATTTCTTCGCTGTAGAAGGGGGATATTCCACTATCGAACATATTTAGGATACTAAAGTAATGTAGAACAGATAAATTTAATTCTGTTAAATATAACTAGTTCTTCTTCAACAATTTTCATGCTGTGAATGTAGTATAAAAGAGGTATAATAAATGTTAGAGTAATTGTGAATTCAATTACTCAGGTATGAATGTCATATGAAATGAGAACCTGAATTAGGTGTGATTTATTAATGAAACACGATTTAAGAGGTGGCAAGGAAATATTGATAGCGGTAGTTCCTTAATATATAATACTAGGAATTGCCAATACAGTATAAGTCAGGTCTTATTTGGCTTTACATTGATAAGAAACAAACTTGCATTTTTATAAATTTAATTTAACATACAATCCGTTATACAACATTGCTAATGGCATTAAAAAGGGTCTGTTAACAGACACCACTTGTACTGAAAACATTGTCATATCGTAATTCCACCTTTAACAACTGTAGATCTTTGAAAAGTCCGGAATGATTGCTTATTCCGAACAGTTCAGTCTTCAGAGGTTAGGGGAGAATGTGGTGTAAACAACGAAATTACAAGGTAAATCCAATAGAGATTTATGCCAAAAGCAAGTATATACTAAAAAATACACTATTACACTAAATTCAATCGATAGTTCTCCATACATATAAGGGAAAGGTGTAATCCAAATAGACAGCAGGAATATCAAAGAATAGGTAATATATATATAGAAGGTTTAAAAAATAGAATGACAAAGTCATTTCAAAAGCTCTAGTAACAAGAATCCTCAGAATCATTGCATTAGCAAAATACATATTTACCCAGGCAAAGACCTAACCAGTAATACAAATAAAGTCCAATATCTAAATTAAGACATATATATATATAATAGCTGTTGAGTTGAATATACCAAAGTCATTGCTGAAGTACGGGAGCGAACCTGGCACCAAAACAAAGACCAAATATATTTGGCTCAGTAATAATTTACAGAACAATAGAACAGATGTCTTGCCTTTAATGATACAACGATGACTCCAAGGTAAACAAAACCCAGAGGCACAGATAGGAGTCTGTTTAATATAACCATGTTGTCTTATGATGAATCCAAATCTAGATTTTAGAAACAAATTAGTGAACTCTATTCGATAACAAATACCAGAAACCGCATACCGGTGACGCTAAGGAGGCCTGGATGAACGATCATCAAAACAATATCTTTTAGGAACTTCGTCAGACAAATTACTGACCTAGAAGATAGTCTTATAGAAAACGAGTATATCTAGAAAATCATATAGTAGAGCTCATGTAGGTTAAGATTCACCACCAAAATAAACAACTGTATAAGTTATAAACCAAAACTTTCATGTAGGCAGGAGTAAACCCATCTCTCCTACGTTCTAGAAATTACTGAAATTCTATCTTCAGTAAGTTAGAAAACCCCTTTATTATCATAAATATTTGGTAAAACACCCAAATTAATGCAAACTAGAAGTATTATCTTGCCTTACTCATCACTTTAGCGATGCTGTACCCACTTGGAGGTATTGTGACCAGAGGAAAGGATAAAATGAAAAGCATAAAATACAGTGTACAAATCACATCCACATTTCCCAAATATCTACTCTAATTGCTTACTGTACCTTGTAAATTGTGGAAGAAACCGAATTCTTTCTTCTAATCAAATATACTATAGGTACTCTCTGAATTAATTCCTAACTAATAATGCTGATACACAATTCCTAAAAACAGCATGTACTCATTAGTAAATTTAAACAAGCTAAGAAACAGCAGAAAACTGCAACTTCTCAGTACTAGCAAGAGGTTTATAGACTAAGATAAAAGTATAACTTGGAATTATGTTTGTCATCTGCATATGAAAAACGTGTGCAATGAATAAACTTTGCTAAATCAAATAACAACATATGTCAAATAATGAATTCAAATTGAGTTGAGTGATAATGAAATAGCGCTCGTAACTAAATAGTATTATTGAGGAGGAAACTCAAAATCTATAAATCAGACTACTCCTTTTATCTGATTTCATTTCTATATATTTAACAGGGACTAGAACTACTTAGGTACATACAATACTAAAAACATGCTCTACTTATGATACTTAGTTGATGGTTTCATCACATAATGATAAACAACTAACAGAATATGAATATTCCAGACTCAAGATGAATTGCTTCTTAAACTTCTGTCCCATTGATGTGAATCATGATCACTGCTACCGATGGAACGCTTCTCCATCTTCGTCAAAGCAGATCAGACAGAAACTGGACCAGAAAAGGTTAAGTTCTAACTCCAGTATTAGGAAGCAATTAGATGTTTTAGGTGATGCTGCACCTACCCTCTTGAGTCAGGAGAAGGAAATGGTACCAAAAGTACCATCATAGCACGGTGTGTACTTAAAATTGTTTCTCGAATGGCAAGGCCTAAGCGGCAGTATACATGTCGTCTTCCTCCAAACTCTGCCTACCATTGGAGGATATTCTAAATTTCCTCCAGAAGAAATAATTATAAACACAGTGTCTAAACTCTGAACACATATTCTCCTCCCTACAAGGCTAAGAATATTCACCCTTGTCCGAGGGATGCCCCTCGGCGGATTCGACAAAAGAGTACACGAATCCGTTCTTCACTTATTTCTCCCATAAGAAGGCAATTGCACGTCAAGTAAACTTGCCCTGATGAAGTGAAATTATCGACGAGACAAAGGGTCAGGAAGTTCTTGGAAAGAAGCAATCCACAAAGAACTTCACAGAACTGACGTTCAGAAAACAACAAATCCACTTCGTGAAGCGCACTCCTATCTGATAGGTGCCCTAATTATTACCATTCTGTTATAATTACTAAAGCCAACGGAGCTCTAAAAAACGGAAGAAGAAGCTCCAAAGGACATCAGTAATTCGTTGAAAACAGGTCAAGAACATGCTGATCTGACGTTCCGGGTGAAGAGTGTTGGTGTATGGGATATCGTTCAATAAATATATAATCACACAATATCAACTCTGGGACATTGATCTATCATAGAATAGCATC
>JAJNBS010007701.1:0-10225 GCA_028455975.1 Notopais sp. c TS-2021
TTGTATGGGAAAATGCAAACATAGTATCAGTTTTAAAGATTTCAAAATTTTAGCCTCTAATAATAATAAACAATCTCTCCTTTTATATCAGAAAGCCTATAAATTAAATCTCATCACTTATCTCATAATTCTTTTCTTAAATTGATCCTTTACTCCATTTATATTCAGTTTTTACTCACACTGATTATTATATTGCCGTGTTCTAGGTAAGCTTATTTTTTGATATACCCTTATATATATAATTTTAATATTAATTTTAATTGTTTCTTTAATAATTTTTGTAAGTATTGTTTGTATAATAAAAATAAATTTGTACAGTCCTGAAGATGGACTTAGTCCGAAACGCGTTGGCTGCAAAGGAATATGATCCTTCTTATTCTCGTTGCTTTATTTAAATTCAAGTTCTATAGGAACGAATCGCTCATACGATATTATCTTAACATCGTATTATTTTTTTTTCAAAATTTGGATGAAAAGAATTCGTAAATATATACGGTACACTAATTTATGTGTACCTATTTGAAAAGTTTTATTCTGTTTCTTTTTGAAAAAAATGTATAAAGTGACTATAATTCACTTATTAAATTTGTTGCAATAATCTCTTTTCTTCAAAACAGCGAAAAAATCATTTTTCACAAGTATCAGAATATTTGCTTGCAAAACTTCCTTATAAGAAATCTTCCCTCAATGAAACATTTATACATGGTTATGAAATTTTGGATTAAGAGTATGATTAATTATTCATTAATGACTTCTTGGTCAATTTACTGAAATTAAATATACTGAAAACTTGTATAGTTTCAATTAAAAAAATTATCATAAAACTGCTTTTTCGCACAGTTTAAAAATTAACTAAATTATTTGTGAAATACGAAACAGACTATTTATTTAAAAAATATGTTGTCGTTTTTACTTAATCGAATAATCATGGCGTGTTCGCTGCGCTACATGAACAAACAAACGTTAAAGGCAGACCTGACAAAATGCATTTAACAAAAATGTAAATGAAATTCACAAATGCAAATGTTTGCTGGAGTTCGCTTTTTATATAAGAATTAATTAAAAACTTTTCAAGACCTCACTCGACTGTTATGTTAAAATGTTTCTTTAGCATACATTTTATTAAAAATACAGTATGTGCGCTCGGAGAATTCTATTGACTACAATATATAGGCATGGATTTTAATTTGTTTTACTTACTTAACAAAGTGAAAAGCTTCCATTTACAAATATCTATACTGCAACAAAACGATATATATTTAATCGTCATAGATGATATCAAGTAAGTAGGTTTCAACGATAAAAAAACTACAGTATTTATAATACAAAACTTATTTGTGTATTTGATTCACTTCAACAGTGAAATTTAATAATGATTTCCTAAATTTATTATATTAAATAATTGGAAATGAAGACATGTCAGTTCCTCTACTACAGTCATAATCTACAACTCATTCTACTTAAGAAATCATCGAAGAATTCTGTTATCCCTCCTGTTTAAATTGAATATAAATCCAATAAATTCACTTTCGTCATTTAATATCTAAACCGTTTAGTTTTAAATAAATAACCTTCAATTAAAATACCATGTATCCTTTGATGCTGTTAGAACATTCTATGTCAGGAATGGCGAACCTTTTAGAGGTGACGGGTAATTTTTAGTACTTTTAAACTTTAAAAAGCATAAACGGGTAATTCATTTTTTCTAATGTTAAACTTGTTGCTGCATTTCATCTGCTAATGTTTTGATTCGAGCAATATAGGAATCAAAAATACCGTTAATTATCATACAGCACTGAAAATTTTCTTGAAAACTGAAAAGCTGGAAATATTAAAAATTACTGAAATAGTATAATATAAATAAAAACGCAGTGGGTATTGGAAAATGGACCGCGGGTAATTTGTTACCCGCGGGTAGGTGTTTCGCCATCCCTGTTCTATGCCATAGACCAGGGATGGCGAACCATCTACCCGCGGACCATTTTCCAATACCCACTACATTTAATTTATATTATACTATATCAGTAATTTTTAATATTTCCTTCCAGCTTTTCATTTTTCAACAAAATTTTCTGTGCTGTATAATAATTAACGGTATTTTTTATTCCTATATTGCTCGAATCAAAACATTAGCATATGAAATGCAGCAACAAGTTTCACATTAGAAAAAATGAATTACCCGTTTATGCTTTTTAAATTTAAAAGTACTAAAAATTACCAGTCACCTCAAAAAGGTTCGCCATCCCTGCCATAGACTAATCAAGTATATATGGTGAACTTTGGTTTATTAGTTACGGATGGTGCTGCTGCGTCCTTTTGGATTTGATGAATGAAATCGCTTTAAAATAAAATTGTATTCAATCTCTTCGCTCTACCTCACGATACTACAAATGATATGTTGTCAATTTACGGTAGAGAAGATATTCTAAGGTAAGCTAACCTATATTAAGTAAAAATACCTAATCTTATATGTACGATGGTTTATGCAATAACTGAACCCCTTTTATATCAACGTTTTAATGAATTAAATATGCAATTTATTTATAATTCAATGGGTGCATACGACTTTCTTACTCAAATCCCAACTGTTATGGTAATTTAATTAAATTTTATATATAAAGGTTCCATGATTTGGATGTATCCTTCAAAACTTTTCTACCTCTGCATTCTGTTTAAAAAGTAGCCTCTCATAATATATTTAATAACTACATAAACAACTGCTTAATCTATTAAACATTTTTTATTACAGTTCATAATTTACAAAGGGTTTTATACTCATTGTCAAACCAAACATGAATTTCCCCAAGGATTTTCTTAAGTTAAATAACATTATGGGGCTGATAACATTTCGAGGATAAACCCCCAAAAATCTCTACATTTACGTTAGTTGTTTCTATTAAAATTTGATTATCTTATTTTATATTATCTACCCATTTGCCATTCTTGTAACTATGTTTGTTATCAATGAAGTTATTTCATTGTTTTAATTATTCCTAGCTGATTAATCATTAAAATTGATCGAATGTCCTTTTATTCAAAAATGTATTCTAAAGCTAAAAGAACTATTATATAGGTTTAGTTTCCTGAAAAAAAGTCCAAGAATTTATAAAAAAGTTGATGCAACTAAAAACTCTTATTACTTTAAATATGGCAACCTATCAACCTGATCAATTTATATCTCATTCTATACATGTACCTGCCGTGCTATATTTTATAATGTATATCATTCGTACAGTTGACTCGTGTACTACTAATTGATATTATATGTAAATTTCTAACAATAAATACATAAATAAATATTGATCTTTCCATTTGAAATTAAATATACGCTAACTGGTCTAGTCAAATTCTAGTGAACGCAATAATTAAATATATAAAAAACTTGTTTCCGTATGACAATCAATCGTGCTTTTATGATAAAACATTCCAGTGTTCTTCAATTCATTCGTTAAACACAAGTTTTGGATATCAATATTTGTCTCTGGTACAAAGTCTCGAGTTACTAAAATATTACTTAAAAATATAAATATTAATACCATACAAAATATATTTAGAACGTCTGAATTGATAAATATTTATCAATAGTAAACTAAAAATATTTAATAGGCAGCAATCTCAAGATTCAATTTTCACAAGGATTATTATAGTGTTATGAAACTAGTTTATATAGCCATAAATGCAGTTAATTTTAAATAAACGTGTTGCAAGTCACAAGACTTCTAGTAAGTCTTAATTGATTTTCATCAATGATGTGTTAATGGTTGAAATGTCACCCGTATATGTGGCAGAGTGACACATATAGCCTTGTTACTTGAATAGGACCAATTTAAAACAGTCGTCTCCCTAGTTTCACACAAAATGTCAAACATACATAATGCTTAACAATTAAATAAACTTTTTTCACAGGTAATCATTTTGTAATGTTAGGCAAGTCGTCATTTTGTAAGGTTACGTATGTAGTCACTTTGGTAGGTTACGTATGTAGTCATTTTGTTTGGTTACGTAACTAGTCATTTTGTTAGATTAGGTAAGTAGTCATTTTTAGGTTAGGTAAGTAGTCAATTTCTAGCTTAGGTAAGTCTAATTAGGTAAGTTGTCATTCCATTCTGTTAGATTAGGTAAGTTGTCATTCCATTCTGTTAGATTAGGTTAGTAGTCACGTTTGGTTAGTAGTCATTTTGTCTGTTAGGTACTTTGTGTGTAAACATTGTGTGTGTAGCCATTTGGACTTTAAGCTTTAAGTGCGAGAATCGTTGAATATTGGTGAATATTTGCCATGCTAAATAATAATAATCCTATTTAAAATCTTTCGTCAGACATATCCCAACGAATCTAGAATGCACATCAATTAAATAGTTCTTCAGTTAAGTACAAAAGTCTGGAATTTATTTATTCAGTTCATTAAGATATGAAATATTTATTTCCTCACTTTTCATACTTATTTTTTCTCATAATATATGAAAGATAAAAATCTGCATGAAGTTTCTAGTTTCAAATATAATTAACGGACGAACTCGCTATAGGAATTTCAAACTTTTCTCATTATTGGTGCTCATATATATAGAGATATTTAATGACCTCATATAAATAGAGTAAATTTTAAAGTCAAATGATATCAGTAAATACATCTCAACTGAGCAAGTTTTTCAATAATGAAATACATAATTTAAATGATGTTGACAGTGTGTTAATTTACTCTTGATATAAGTATGAGAATAAGATGTATATATATGTTCAATTTCATACTTTTATTTTTAATTATATTACTATTGTATTTTCTATGCCAGGGATGGCGAACCCATGAACCGCGGGTCACAATTAGTCACAATGCAACTTTTCATGACCCACCTGCAAATTTAATTTAACTCTAATTGGAAGAATTTCATATGATCCAATTCGATATATTTAAATATGATAGGTAAATTACGGTAAAACTTCCCTTTATAGCAAGCTATCAAGCTGATCAATTTATAAGTTGTTCTATTTTTATATTATCGTTATTGCGGAGCGAGGCCCATCATACCTATTTTGATTAACAATAGTATTTGCTACCAATTAAACTGATCATTAGATATCGTATGATCAAATATCTTGTCTATAAGTCTTTTATATAATATGTCCATTAGGTAAGTCTAATATGATATCTAACAAAGTTATTATTCATCTTTGCCTATTTATAACAAACGATTATTTTATCTACCTACTGTCAAGATTTACGCATTTTAAATAAATATAAAAGTCAGTGTTTAAATATATACAATGTTTAATATATGAAACAGGCGCACTGATAGGCCCAATGTACTTTTAGGCGGTGAAGTATTATTACATTTATTGTTATTTACATAGTTTATTTCTAAAACTTGCTAAACTACGGGTCTCTGAAATAAAATGTGATACCGTTATAAACAACAGACTGTATGAATATTTGAACACTAGTATTATGTACATGAGTGATATATGGCTCATCGCGCACGTGATCCAAAAAGGGATATTTCTCATATTTTAGCCAGTTGTAAATAAAGATTTTATAAATTTCAGGTATTTGACAATTTTTAAGAAATCATAGATTCTATAAATAGTTCGTACAATTTTATTTTAAGCAATTTCTACATGTTTAATATGGGTTGGTGCAGCGCCGCTGCATATTCTAAATGAGTAGTAAACAGATTTCACTGCATTTAGGGATAGGAGTGGTTGAATGGGATACATAATAGACCTTAAGTTTTAGACTATATCCATATGTGGCCGAAACCTGAGTCGATCATCAATTGTCAGGCCAAGATATTTAAACTCTCGTACATATTCTAAAATATTCTGAAATAATTTATAGAAATTTGTATACCTGACCAAGTAACATTCGAAACTGCAATCATTTGTACCTGAACTACAATGTCCAGATTCTATATTTTACCTTCTTTATAATGTTTTTTGAATAGAATTTTTAATAAAGAATTTGGCATGTTCTGGAACTTATTGATTTTTTTCCTTCACCTTAAAATTATTATTCATAGTTATTACTTACATATATATTTGCAAAAGAAATTAATATGTATTAAGCAAAATGGAAAATCTTAATCTTCCGTTTATAACCCTCCCTATAATTTTACAAACTTTAATTAAGGCAGAAATAAGATTTTCAGAGGTAGGTTAATTTTTCTTAAAAAACAAACAAAACTAGTTTTAGTTTTTTAACAGAACAATTTTAGAAACAACTAATGAAATGTAATTAATTGTTAAAATATTAAATCACTAAAGAGTAAATTTATTGAAAATTAAATTTATATATTTATGCATATATATATTTCAATTTCAAATAAGAACTCTAAATTTGTGGAGAAATCGCTAAGAATAAGCCAACTCAAATTGCTTTAAAAAATGTAGATATTTTTGATTTATGTATATCAATATTTGTTTGAATCTCATATTTTAACTATATTTATTATTTAATATTGCAGATTGAATATATTTTCTAAACACATTCGTGCCAAACGTGTGGTCCTTTAATTGACCTTTTAAAAAAGTCATTATTATATAGAGACAAAAATTGAACATAATTAATTCTTACTTGTTATGTCTCATGGAAGATGGAGGAATTTGATTATGAGAGAAATAGGCTCCATTTGTGGATTTCTTATAGGCTGATGGAGCTCCC
The DNA here is from genome assembly GCA_028455975.1 of Notopais sp. c TS-2021. Classification (NCBI taxonomy): domain Eukaryota; kingdom Metazoa; phylum Arthropoda; class Malacostraca; order Isopoda; family Munnopsidae; genus Notopais; species Notopais sp. c TS-2021. The sequence goes on from JAJNBS010007701.1 coordinate 6,653, forward strand.
GAATTTGCTTCTAAAGAGTTTGTTGCTTTTTTAGGACAGCCTAGAACATGAAATATCGAATTTGCAGTATGTATATAAATCTTAACAGGTATCTATACATATAAATGTAATGAAACTAAAATAAAGCTTCCCAGAACCAATTATTTTTAGTATATATTTAATATAAGTTTGTTTAAAAAATTCAATGATAATAATAACGTTTATTCAGGTAATCATATATTAAATTTAATGTTATTCTATTGATTAAACTTATATTCAACTTTTCTATTCTATTAATTAGTCGTCTTTGCATAAACTTGTATAAACTATTATAACCAAACTACGTTAATTATAGTTTAATATTTATTTTTGAAGCCTAATGATTCTCATATTCTTGTAGGCAATCTGTTTTAATATTAGATTTTGAGTTGCAAGGGAAATAATAGTATCCGAAGATTTTGAAACTCAATTTCAATCTAATTGTTACAGAGAGCTGTGAACTTCTTCGATTTAATTTACGCATCTCAATCGCTCATCTGCACATTTTGACTTAGAAAATCGGTTCATTTCAGAATATTCGTGTATTTGTATTTAGGCTTTTGACTGTAAAACTTTGAGTGCAAATTCAAATATCTGACTAGGTGGTTATTTGGCGACCAATATCTTAATTATACTATATGAATAGTGTTTACAATATTGAACGAGTTTTAAGATACACCATCCTATATCAATTTACTATCGAAGATCAATGGAATGGTTGTAGATCAGTAATAATTATATTTAAAAATATCTGCAGCAATTTATTTTACACCAACACAATCTTTTTTCGAAATTGTAACACAATTTACTACACACAAGGCTCTCCAAACATATGTATATCCTCGAACTAACAAAAATCCGGTAAAGAGAACGGTCGTCCTCTAGTTAACGTAGTAGGGTGACGTTGTGACCGTTGGAGACATGAGAAGAGAGTTTATCCCAAATAAAACAACCGAACTTTGTGTTTCAGAAGATAGAATTATTTTTTATTTTTTGCAGTAGTCAAAATATCCTCCGACTTCGGTTTACAGAAGTAGTCGGAAGTCCAGAAGAGGATCCGACATATTGTAGAAAACACTAGCTGGCAACAGCTAATTATATGAACATAATTAAATATTATATATGATCTAGTGTAGCTGTACGTGTGTTTATGTGTGTATAGTAAATATTGAACATGCAATTGTGACTTACTGAGACGGTACCATCCATTTGTTTGTACCATACAAGTAGCTCTCATATTGAAAATACCTAAGCATGCGCAGAAAGCGATAAATAAATAATCGAATTCACTAATAGAAGACTCCTGGAGGGGATCTGCCTGAGCTTGGGAAAACTACTCTCCCATGTCTCTTAAACTGCTCGTCCGCTACTGCTAAAACGATAAGGCAAAGGTTTCCATAGTCAGCCCGCCACAGCCATAAAAGACTTTAGAACCTTCGGGAATTAAGATCAGAAAAAGACCAACCGGTCCACAGGTATTTCAGCTAGTAAGCCGTAAAGATTAGTTCAACTGAAGATGCTGTACTTGGAAGCGTTCAAATATCATTATTTCTAATACACAATTGAAGTAAGTGTCTTTAAGTTATCAAAATTAATATACGCATTTAAAATATTTAATGCAGTATACAAGAAAAACTAATAACAAATTTACAAAAGTTATATAAAAATTGTACGAGTTTGATACAATATTTGTTATAAATCTGTGTATTTGACAATCAAGCAAATAGTTTTAGAAAACAAATTTCATTGGGGAATGAAAATAATATCGAAAAGAGCTTAATTGTTAAATTGAAATCTTTTCAGTCGAACTTTTGAAGACATTCTAGCAAATAAGACCCGTAACCAGGTTTGTTTATGAATTTTATCAAAAATACATTTCAAACTGGAAACGATCTACTAACTTAATTGTAAAAAGAATTGCAAATAATGAAATGAGCATATTACATAACTCTTTATATGAAATTTTGTCCATCTTCAGGGTAAAAAATATATAAACTTCATTTAAATAAAATTAATTAAAACATAAAGTTTGAAGAAACTGTGGGGCCGAAGGCTCCAGAGCTCCGTAGTATAGCTATAGCGAGATATGCCGCCCATATGGCGACCATTCTGCTAGTATAATTATAATTATGAATATAATTGAATAATTATCTTAAGAACGTCTCAGGTACGATGGTACGATAGGGAAAGAGACTTTGTGACACTTAAACTCCTATTTTAATACGAAAAACATTTACAATACTAATGGTATAAATAAACACTACAGCAGTGGTCGGCAATCTTTTTTACCAGTGGGTCATTTTTCAATTTATTTAAAAAATAAAATTTGCCGGTGGGTCAAGTGTTTATCATCGAATATATTATAATACATGGTTATAAATTTTAAAGAAGATATTAAAATTTGCGTACTGGGTCAGCAAATTTTCCGGCGGGTGATAGTTTGCCGACCATTGCGCTACAGCAAAGAGCGCATTAAAAAATATGATACATACCCGGTACTGTAAAAAGGAGTAGTAGGAAAACTCTACCGAGCAAAAGGATTTTTTTAATCTCAATGTTTCGACACAGATAACTTTGGTCTTTATCAAAAGATTTCAAGTGTCTCTTGATAAAGACCAGAATTATCTGTGTCGAAACGTTGAATATAAAAAATCTTCAGAAAAATCCAAAAATACTCGGTACTGTATTTACATGAATCAAAGATAATTAAAGATCTGATTTATAGATTTACAGATGAATTTAAATAGCTATATATAATACATTAAATTACAAGTTTTCTTCACGTATTGCGACAATAATGAACTATAAAAGTTAATTAAAATTTAATGAAATATTGTATTCAAGTAAGGAAAAACCCAAAAATTGATATTGCGTTATGAGGATAAGTGGATTGCCGAGGTCTATATTGAATTTTTAAATTGTGTAATTTTAGACCAATTTCGTCGGAAATCCTTTTAATTGGGTTACAAATTTTAATTATGTCATTTCGTTGACCCAATATCGTAAGTTATGACCCAAACTGGATGACTAAAAGTTGGTTTGGTAGTTTGAAAAATTCATTTAAGGGTTCATATAATATTTTATGATGCATATAGATTTGGTGGTTTATCATACGAGTCATAAAATAAACATGTTCCGTGCATCCATGACTGCTTTATCTGTAACTAATTAATTTAAAAATGTCCACACGAGTGCAACGACGAGACTAAAAAATATTACTTAGCATATATCAAAATGAATCAAGTACGAGAAAAATGATTGTTGTATGCAGCATAATAGGTACAAAGAAATACATTTATAATACAATACAAATATATAGAAAATAATTTATGAATAATTTAAAATAAGAAGAAATTTCTTTTATCAATAGAATGAATAAGCCAAAATATAATATAAATTATAATACACTCAGATAGTTCCATTTCTATAGATCTCTATTTAATAAACGAATTAATAATTTATAAGTAAAAATGATTTAGGTTAGGTTATGGCAGCGCTTCCCAACCTGGGGGTCGCGACCCCCAGGGGGGTCGCCTGATCATTTGCAGGGGGTCG
>JAJNBS010008367.1:0-21050 GCA_028455975.1 Notopais sp. c TS-2021
TCATGTGTGGAAACAAAGCGTAACTTTGGAAGACCATGCCGACATTTCGTTGGTGTGGTGGCGTTAGTATTACCTCTTTATCACCAAACCGAATGCTGCCCGCATCGGGTCGATTGAAACCGGCGATTGCCATCAACAGGGTTGTTTTACCCGACCCTGACGGACCTAACAGCGTGAGAAATTCACCGCTTTTAATTTCCAAGTCGATATTATCCAGTGCGTAAAGTTTGCCGTATTTTTTGGTCAAACCCTGAATATGAATCGGTAGTGCCGTTGATGAACCTGACGACTGGTTATCCGCTTGACTGGACAATGTTAACCCCCTATTACATAGAAAAAATCCAGACGAATAAACCGCCCAGCAGTGAGGAAGCCTTCTTTAATTATTCACTCATCAATTCCATGTACATCTCAAGGGCTTCAGTTCGGTGCGTAGCGTACCAATCGAGATCGATGGGTAACATCTGCGGAACATTTTTGGGATGTGAAGGTAAAGATTCGATCAGCGCTGTCGAAGCTGTGGTTATCTCATAAGCCTTTTTGTTGGTTGGACCATACGTGATATGAAAAGGCAGGTTGGCCTGATATTCAGCCTTGGATATTTCGGCCAAAAATTTCATGGCCACTTCCTTATTTGGCGCACCTTTGGGCATTGCCATACAGTCAAAGTCATACATCGCCTGTTTAAAGGTATAGCCGACCTTCGCACCATCTTTTTTAGCATTGTCGAATCGGCCGTTCCAACCGGTGGTCATATCCACTTCGGCATCTTTCATGAGTTGAGCTTGCTGCGCACCAGAACTCCAGAAAACCGCAATATGGGGTTTTAACTCACGAATCTTATCGAGCGCACGTTTTATGCCGGCTTTGGTAGACAGTACTGCGTATACTTTATTGGCAGGAACACCATCAGCCATTAATGCCGGTTCAAGTGTACCGTCGACATTGTTTGCACGGTAGGCTCTAGTACCAGGGAATTTTTTAACATCCCAGAAGTCGGCCCATGATTTGGGCGCGCCAGCAGTGCCCGGCATGCCATATTTATCTGTATTCCAGGCCATAACGGTGGCAAACACATCAGTGCCGACGCAATAATCGGTGTACATTCCAGGGATGAAATCGGAAACATCGACGACACCGTAATCAATTTTTTCTAGGCATCCTTTGGCTGCAGCAGACGCTGAACCGCCCGAACCAGTGATAACCAGATCCCAGCTGACCGAACCTGATTCAACCTGTAGACAGGTTTTTGACATGCTGGCACCTGATTCGCGATTAATCGCGATACCTGAGTTCTTAGATGCATCTTTGAAAAGAGCGGCATCCTGCGCGGCCCCATAACTGCCACCCCAGGAGACAACGGTAATCGGGTCAGTTGCCTGTACTTGCCCAATATTGAAAATCGAGACCGCAATAAATGTCCCCAACGAGATACCCTTGGTGCTATCTTTCATCCTATTCTCCTTATTTATAGTATTTATTTAGTCTAGTAATTTAAGCCATGAAAGCGGTATAGCCGAAGGTCCATTATAAACAAACGAAGATACCAATTGTCATGAACCCTAAATATCAAAGATTAAGCCGATCTAACCAGCGATAGTATTGAATCGATGCCGACAAAAACCACGGTTTGCCCGTATAGAGCGGACGTGTTTGAAAATTCAATCCATCCAAACCTGTTCGGCCTGCCTGCTGCCCCAGTAACTGTTGTCCAATACGCATACCCAGATAGTTCGCCATCGAAACACCAGACCCACAATAACCCATTGCATAGTGCACACCATCGTTCTTACCAAGATGCGCTAGCGTGTCGAATGTATAACCGACGAAACCTACCCAGGAATGGCTAATTCGTGTTTTGAACAATTCAGGAAAAATATCCACCATATTGGCGTGAAGTTTTGGCCCACTGACGAGTGGATTGGTTTCTGCATGAGACACTCGCCCACCGAACAGTATTCTTTGTCTGTCAGGTGACGAACGATAGTAAAAAACCATTTTTCGTGTATCGCCAACCATTCTGTCTTTGGGGATTAATTCATCCATTTGCCCAGCCGCCAGTGGTTCGGTCGCAATAATATAACTGCCAATCGGAATAATGCGACGTTTCAACCAGGGTGTCGCCGAGCCTGTATAACCGTTACTCGCGACAATGACTTCTCTTGTCCAAATAACCCCTTTATTGGTAGTTACCCGGAAGCCTTCGCCATCTTTAGCTATGTCGAGAGCCGGATGATAGGCAATGACACTGGCATCGGCTGCAAGCACTCGCTCAAGCAATCCACGGTGCAGACGAGCCGGATCGACAGAAGCAACTTTAGGATATACCACACCCCCAAAATACCGATCAGTCCCCAGCTCGTGGCGTTGTTCGGAACGTGGCACCAAATAAGCATCAGTTTCTAGCCCCTTTATTTTAACGCTTAGTTTTTTACCTAATTTTTCGTACTGAGCTGGATTGTGTGCACCAATGTATTTGCCAGAAACCTTAAAGTGACAGTCGATGTTTTCGGTCGCGACAAAATCTTCTAGCCAGTGAAGCGCGTTATGACCTTCCTTTGAAATATCGAAAGCACGTTCTGCACCATACTTAGCAGCCAAAGCTTTGAAGGCTGGTTTGATACTCGTGCTAATTTGCCCGCCATTTCGGGTACTACAGCCTGCGCCAGCATTTTCAGCGTCGATCACCACAGTGTGGCGTCCAGCGCGAGCAGTCTGCAGTGCCGCACTTAGGCCGGTATAACCAGCACCGATGACAACTACATCGGCTTTTGCGGGTAAATCAAGTTTTGGCCACCCAAGTGTTGAGCGTCCGGGTGGCGGTGTATTTTCCCACCAATAAGGCGTAGTTTTAAGATCGTCAGCCAATAGCGAGTCACTCATCTTAAATCACTCATTTAAATCGCTCATCAAACCTATCATGCACTCTTTTGATAACTGGCTTTATCGAGCCAATCAGGGCTTATCTCCACGCCCCAGCCAGGGGCATCGGGGATTAATGCTTTACCGTCGACAATGTCATAGGGCGATTTAACAAACAATCCATCCTGCCAAGGATAGTAGTCCTCACCTTCAATTGAAAACTCCAGATATTTGCCTGCATTTGGGATAGCGGCTAATAAATGCATGGTAAATAAAGTGACCATCGACAAGTTAGCGCAATGCGGTGTACAAGGTAAACCGGCTAATTCGCCCATTTTTGCGACTCGCAGGGTGCGTGTTAAACCACCGAGGTAGCACACGTCCGGCTGGATCACGTCAACCGCACGCATTTCAATCATATGTCGCCAAGTGGGAATATCGCAATCTTGCTCACCACCAGACACATCGATATCAAGGGCATCGGTAACCTTTTTAGTTTGCGCCATTTCCCAGTAAGGACAAGGTTCCTCGAAATGACTGTAACCGTTATCTTCCAGTAAACGTCCAATTTCGATAGCGCGCTCTGGCGAATAGCAGCTATTGCCATCGGCTAGAATAGTGACACTGTCTCCCAGTGCTTCACGCATGCTCGGAATAATTTCCTCACTACGACCAGGCCACTCGTCAACGTCATGACCGCATTCTGAACCGACTCGAATTTTGAAGGCATCAAATCCATATTGGTCGCGCAATTGTTGCAATCGAATCGTTTCATCTTTAGGCGTAATGTCACGCTTCATCGAAGAGGCATAGACTCGCAGCGGAGTCCGTACGCCCCCGATCAGCTCAAAAACCGATTTGTCCTCACGCTTTGCATGCAAGTCCCACAGGGCAGTATCAACCCCACCAATGGCTCGACGCAGGTAGGAACCGGGAAATTTGTGTTCTCGTTCAGTAATGAGATCGACCAAACCATCGATGTCTGCCGCATCCCAACCAAGCGCCCAGGGTGCTATCTGGCGATGTAAAATTGTCGATGTTATATCCGCGTTATAGGTGGAAACCTGTCCCCATCCCTGTTCACCACTGTCGACCGTGACCCGAACAAAACCGACAAATTTGGTACTAAATGTTTCGATGGTTTTTATTTTCATGATTTTATTCTTAAGCTTAATGGTCGCCGTATTTAGCTGTATATTGATAGCCCATAGTATTTAATATGGCATTATCGAAATTCTATCTTGACGTAAATCTAGCGACAGGTAAGGTCCATTTTGAAACTATTTTAATACCATTTTTCACCGAGCTAACTAACATAAGTAAGGATTACTTAGAATCATGATAAAGCGAGCTGGGGGTGCTTTACTACTCTCCATCGAAATTGATCGCAGTGCGCCGGGTACGGTAAGCCATCAACTATATTCGGCGGTGCGCGATATCATTCATGCTGGTGGCATGCATATCGGCGAGCGACTCCCCGCTAGCCGCACGCTGGCTCACGATCTGAATATATCGCGTACCACCGTGATTAATGTCTACGAAATACTCACATCAGAGGGCCTTATCCAATCGCGTACCGGTGCTGGTACTTTTGTGAGCAAAGCCTGGATGGCGACACGACCAGCAGAAACTGAAATAGTCGATAAACTTGATATAGCGCACCCAATGCGAAAACCGCGTTTGTCGGGTGTGATAACACGCGCGTTAGATGAGTTTATCGATCGACTACCACATAAAACCAAAGCATTTACCACCGCACTACCTGCTTTTGATGCCTTTCCGAGTGCGCTTTGGGCGCAATATGTCACGCGTAGTTGGCGTTCGAATCAGGAAGCTAATATGGGTTATGCCGATCCTCGCGGGCATTTCCCACTTCGTCAAGCTATCGCCTCTCATCTGCTATCTAATCGAGGAATAAAGTGTGAAGCCGAGCAGATATTTATCGTCAGTGGTGCACAACAAGCATTTCAAATAATAGGCACCGTGCTGCTCGATCCCGGTGATTTGGTTTGGTGCGAAAACCCCGGTGCGATTGGTGCCAGCAACAGCTTGATTGCCAGTGGTGCAAAGCTCATACCGGTTCCCGTGGATCAGGACGGACTGGTAGTCGAGCATGGCCTTCGTCGGGCGCCGAATTTTCGACTTGCATTTGTCACGCCGTCACATCAGCAGCCATTGGGGGCTTCGATGAGTATTGAACGGCGCTTTGCATTGCTTAACGCAGCCGACAGTGCCAACGCCTTTATAATAGAAGATGATTACGATGGTGAATTTCGTTATAGCGGCCACCCACCCCCAACGCTTAAAAGCATCGACACTTTAGGTCGTGTCATTTACGTCGGTACCTTTAGCAAAACGCTGTTTCCTGCGCTACGCCTGGGGTTTTTTCTGGCACCACCGCCGCTGGTGGATGTCTTCAATCGAGTATCCAAAGCCCTACTGCAAGGCGTGGCAACCAGTCATCAGGCAGTCGTTGCTGATTTTATGCAAGAAGGCCATTTCGCCACCCATATTCGACGCATGCGAGAAATTTATGCCGAACGCCACCAAGTGCTTTGTAATGCGACTAGAGAACGATTAAGCGGCTTACTTGATATTGTGCCAACCGATACAGGGCTGCATACAATCGCTCGTATTCCAAAGAGCTTGGACGAAGTAGAAATTGCAGCGATGGCATTGGAGAAAAACATTGTGGTTACCCCAATCAAACGTTATTGCATCGCGCCCACCGATCAGAAGGGGCTGGTACTCGGCTTTAGTGGTATTAAGCCCGCAGAGATAGTCGATGGCGTAAAAACGCTTGCCGAAGTTTTAGAGACTGCCATTAAGCATGACTGACAAATCGATGACTAACGGTCAACATCATCGCTAAAAAAGCCACCCCAGCGGCGAACACGAATGCATAAATTAGATCGTACTGTCCTACCAACCCAGCCAGAAATGCACCGAAAGCACCGAGGCCATCCATCATACCGAAAGCCAAGCCAAGGGTGATGGACTCGCGCTTACCCGTTACATCTAACATTGCCGCTAGCAACACGGCCCTGATACCCGCCAGCGACGCTAACGCCAAAACGATAAATGCGATCTGTCCTATTAAGTGAGTTGTTAAGGTGGCGAGGGTAAGAAAGACAACCGAAACCAGCAGCCCCAATACGATGGTGAGTTTTCTGCCGGTCAAATCCGACACATAACCTAATAGTGGCTGAGCAACGGCACCTACTGTCCAGATTGTCGCAAATATCAGTCCAGTGCTGGCAGCAGACAAATTGTGTACCGTTTGCAAATACAACGGGAACATTGCAACCCCACCCATCAGCGCCATGTTGTAAAACACGAGGATCGCGATCACCCTCGCATTACTGGGCTTGATCCAAACCTTAACCATCCATCCCAAATCTTGCTTCGTTAAACTCGACGCCGTCGACTGCGGAACTCGGTGGCGATAATCATAAAAGAAATACATTGTGTTTTCTATCTGATATCTTATATAAAAACCCTTACATTAGGGTTTTCTTTAATGTTTGAGTTTTAGAGGCCAAAATTGACCGCAAAAGAATCCTGTACTGTAGGTTACCTTCGAATATCGACTGCCGACCAGGATATCGATAAAAACAAGGCGGACATCTTATTACTGGCCAACGATAAAGGCTTAGGTCAGGTTAGGTTCATTGAGGAGGTTGCCTCTGGAAGAATTTCTTGGCGAAAACGCCAAATAGCAACGGTAATCGAAAATCTAAACAATGGCGATAGCTTAGTTGTCAGTGAACTATCTCGACTGGGTCGAAGCATGTTGGAATGCATGGAAATACTTTCTATTGCGATGCAACGTGGCATCTACGTTTATACGGTGAAAGGCGATTGGCAACTCGACAATAGCATCCAGAGTAAAATTGTGGCGATGGCTTTCGCGATGGCTGCCGAAATTGAACGCGACTTAATATCTCAGCGAACCAAAGAAGCTTTGCGAGCGAAGAAAGCAGCAGGAATGTCGTTAGGTCGTCCGAAGGGACCTGGTAAAAGTAAACTGGATCCCTTTCAGCCAGAGATTGAGGCATTGTTGGCCAACGGTGCTACCAAAGCTTTTATCGCCAGTAGATATAAAACAACAGCACCCAACTTAAGTAATTGGATGAAAAAACGTAGTATTACACGATCCCTAAAGGCAGGGAGTCGTGGCGAATAAAACAATACCACTTGAGACGATAATCGTGCTCCAGAATCAACTGGATGCACTCTCCTCACGGAATAAAAAACGGCGACTATTAATAGAAGAAACTGCGGCACTATACAATGTATCTGTCTCAACCATTCGCCGATCTTTACGACAACATCACCGTCCTCACTGCGTTCATCGACAAGATTATAACGAGCCAAGAGTTATCTCTCAGGCCGACATGAAGTTGTATTGCGAGTTAATCGCCGCAATGAAGCTAAGAACCACAAATAAAAAAGGTCGGCATTTATCGACATTAGAATGTATTCGGGTTCTAGAAAGCCACGGAATAGAAACACCAGACGGTTTGATTCAACCTGAAAAAGGGTTGCTAAGCAGTTGGGAACGATTTTGTACATTTGCGCGGGAACCTGAACAGCGCAAAGTCAATAGCGAAGCCTGTGTCAGTATTAATGGTATTAGTTATCAGGTTGCCTATGAAATGGCTGGGCAGGAAGTCACTTTATTGTGGGGGTTATTCGACAATGAACTCTTTGTTGAATTTAATGATGAAAAGCACGGTCCTTTTTATCCAGCGTCAGGGCCGATACCATTAGGAACTTTCCGTAAGCCAAAGAAAACGAAAACCGCAATGCGCGCTGATCACATTGGCGAATTAGCTAAAAAAATCAGTATTCCCCGTTCAGCATTAACCGGCGAACAGTCATCGATCAAGGCGTTACTGATTGGCGCCAAGGCTTTATCTGCCGACTACCCAAAGTCCACGCCATTTAAAGGTGTTGACCTTTTTGCTCTACCTCACTTCAAGAGCAAAATTGATGCAAAAATTGCCATTGCTGAAGATCTTGGTCGACCATTGGCTCGACTTACCGCCGAACAAACTTCTGAAGTAAATCGTATTCTCAGTGAAACATTGGATAAAAAATTGGTGTTGGCCCAAATACGTGCCTATTTCACCTTAGGCTTGAATAATCACCCAGGGGAGGACTCATGTACGGCGAAATGATGCAATATTATGGTTTAAACAAAGATTTAGACAAGGCTGATTACTTTGAAACTGAAGCGTTCAAGAAAACACTGTTAAGCCTTGAAACTGCCATTTATTCCGGTGGAATTATCGCTTTGACAGGTACCGTTGGTATCGGGAAGACAACGGCGTTGCGAAGAATGCAGCAGTCGCTAAAAAAAGATAACAAAATTATCGTTTCCAAAGCTCTGGCCACGGATAAACGGCGAGTTAATATTAATACACTTTATACCGCGCTGTTTTCTGATTTACCAACGGGCAAAGATTTCAAAATTACGACTCAACCAGAAAAACGAGAACGGGTGCTACAAGACATCATCCGGAAAATTAATAAACCAATCGTATTGTTTATCGATGAAGCTCATGACCTTCATTGGCGTACCTTGATTGGGTTGAAACATCTAGTAGAGACTGTTGAAGATACACAAGGCACTCTAGCGATTGTTGTCGTTGGACACCCAAAATTGGGAAATGAATTAAAAAAGCCCGCTATGGAAGAAGTGGGTGCCAGAGCCAAGGTCTTCAGCCTCGATGGCTTAGGGCAGCAAAAGCAGCAGTATATCGAATGGATACTAGACAATTGCAGCAAGGCAAAAGTAGTGTCACACGATATCTTGGCCAAAGAAGCGATGTCACTTTTAGCGGATAGATTGCTAACGCCTTTGCAGATAACCCACTATTTATCACTCGCACTGCTTAAAGGGCTTACGGTAGGTACTAAGCCGATTGATACTGAAATAATCGAGTCAGTACTATCACCCGACATCGATATGCTCGAACCAATGTTGGCACGTCATGGTTATGGAATAAACGTGCTTTGTGAGCATTTAAGTGCCCGGCGCAATGAAATCAGGGCTTATCTTAAGGGCCAGTTGGCAGCCGGAAAAACGGAAGAGTTTAATCAGGAAATTCAAAAATTAGGGATTCTATGAAGACCACTATGAATCAAGGAAAAATGCTGGACGAGCAACACTATTTAGCATTCCTAGATAGTGTTAAGCAATCGATTAGGAATGCCCGTATTCAGGTGGCACGATCGGCTAACCGTGACTTAATTCAGTTATATTGGTCTCTCGGGAAAATCATTACTGAAAAACAAAATCAGCTTGGTTGGGGTAAATCTGTGGTTGAACAGCTTTCCAAAGATCTGCGAAAAGTGTTTGAAGGGCGTAGTGGATTTTCCACCCAGAATCTATGGTATATGCGGCAGTTTTATCATGAGTATCGAGATGCACCAAATCTCCAACAGCTTGTTGGAGAAATCCCATGGGGACAGAATCTTGCAATAATGGCAAAAGTTAAGGGCAAAGATGAGCGCTATTATTACCTTGAAGCCACTAAAAAAATGGGATGGAGCCGTAATGTATTAATTCATCAAATCGAGTCCAAAGCCTACGAGAGACATCACTTGGCTGACAAGCAGCATAATTTTAAACAAGCACTTCCAGAGTATTTAGCAGAGCAGGCTGATCATGCGATGAAGGATGTTTACATGTTAGATATGTTGGGTGTAGAGAAACCCGTTTTGGAAGCAGAGCTAGAGTCGCGTATGGTATCTAAGATACAAGCGGTAATGCTAGAGCTTGGGTACGGCTTTGCCTTCATTGGCAATCAATACAGAATTGTTGCCAATGATAAAGAATATTTTATCGATTTATTGTTCAGTAATCGACGCTTGAACGCACTGGTTGCCATTGAGCTTAAAGTGGGTAGTTTCAAGCCTGAGTATGCTGGCAAAATGAACTTTTACCTTAATCTTCTGGACGACTATGTACGGGAACCGGGTGAAAACCCGTCAATTGGAATCATCCTCTGTAAAGATCGGAATGATTTTGAAGTTGAATATGCACTCCGTGGCCTCGATAAGCCGGTTGGAGTATCCGGGTATTCGCTAACACGCGAGTTGCCAGAGACGCTCAAGAACAAGTTGCCAAATGCCCAGCAACTAGAAAATAAAATACGTCAAGAAATGGAGTTCATTGCACCCACTGATAAAGTCAAATAATGCGAGAACATCCATCGGATAAAATCACTTATTGTGAGCAGGTAAAACCGGATGAGTGCGAGAATTGATGATTATGAAAGCAAGCATCTACATATAGGGTCTAACTACAAAAGCAGTATAAAACGCCCGTAGCAGGGATTTGACGGAAACCAGAACAATAAAGTTTCTTTAAATCATAGGCTTACGATTATCGAGTTTCAATACTTTTATTTGTCTTGCCATTGTCATCAGAAAAATTGGTGGGGATATTTTATATACAATTCAGTTAGTTAAAGAAGCGAACCGGCGATTATTACCGCTTTTGTAGTTAGACCCTAGCTTGGGTCGATATTTTGGTGAGGAGATTGACTCGCCGCTAAACCAAGAAATGAATCGTCTCTACTCTACTATGACGCCATGAATCCAATTGGCGCTTGCCCAGACCTGTGGTCATAGAAATTCCCGAGATTGGGGAGGATCAACGGTAGGTCACTGGCTGGAACCCCGTACCAAAGTGCGAGTTCCGCATAAAACTCATCAACAGACAAGCTGGGTAAAGCGCCGTTTCTAACGAGGTCAGGTGAGCCCTGAGCCAGGTCTGGGTAGCTGCCGTGTATTCGGTTCCCTTTGACCCCGCCGCCCATGATCATTTGCACGCCGCCCCACCCGTGGTCAGAGCCTGCACCTGGATTACCTTGTAGTTTTCGTCCAAAATCAGACGCTGTGAAAGTGACTACATTGTCGGCCATACCGAGGTCATCCATGGCGTTTTGAAATGAGGCCATCGCTTCACCGAGTTGTTTTAGCAAGACGGCTTGGTTTTTATTTAGCTTTCCGTGATGATCCCAACCACCGAGTGCAACATAAAAAGTGTTTGACTGACTGCCGAGAATATTGCGAGCGGCGATGGTACGCGCGACGGCTTTCAACTGAGAACTCAAGGGCGTTGATGGAAATGCCGTTTCCATCGTCGCTCCGTCAAAGGCGTTACGAAAGCGAGCATCCAATCTAATACTGTTTTGCGTGACGCCAGCGTAGGTACGGTCAAACATATTGAAATACGCTTGAGACATCATGTCTTTTGCTTGACGGCGCCGAAAACCGTTCAATGCACTCTGGGTTGGTAACAGGGGGACGCTGCCTTGAGGGGTTATCGTATAATGACTGCTTTGCGGACCAGACTGTAAAATATTGTTACCCGCCAGCGATACATTTGATGGGATACCACTCGAAGCGCTATCAGCCAAAAGCTCACTGATTCGCCCCATCCAGCCACTATTGCCCCCGACAATTTGAGGCATAGCGGTTTGCCAGTGAACTTGTTGATCAGAGTGAGAATGCAAACCTCGGGGCAGATGGGAAGCTCTTGATTGATAATCGAGTTGAGAGGTAGGCTTAACCAAAGTGCCTATGTTGGCTAGGAAGCCCAAGCGCTGCTGCTCAATCAAGGGCTGTATTGCCGACAACGCATTGTTTAGGCCAAAACTTCGACCATCCGCCGATTGTAACGACAAGGCGTTCAAGTCAGTTGCTGGCACCGCACAGTTCCCTCTCAATGCCGCATATGGGTCGTATTCAGCCCCGTTGGGTACGATGAGATTGAAGGAGTCATTGCCTCCCAGCAAGAAAACACAAACCATGGCGCGGTAGTCTGTGGCCGTCGATGACGCCGCTGCAGCAGCACTGATGAGATCAAGATTAAAGGCGCTGCTCATCGCTCCAACACCTGACATTCCTACACATCCAGCCACGCTACGCTTCAAAAATTGCCGTCTTTTAATCATTTCACTCTCCATAAGCTCAAGTATGTTGGCTTATTGTAATCATTTGAGTATCGCGGCATCTGGAGACACTGCCACCAACCAAACTGCTGCTTTGACTCTCGATAATTTAGTTTGCTTCGCTACCGTCATGTCTTGTAGTGTCTGCATAACGGTGTCAAAAGTTGAGTCGCTCATCAAACCATTGCAAAGCAAACGGTCGAGTCTCTCTATTAAGGCGATGGGCCGATCGACGAGTTTCATTTCAACTCTAAAATCAAATTGAAATTTAGGGGTGGCAGCTGGATGCATGCGATGAATTTGCCCATCTATCATCTCAGCTAACCGGTTGGGAAATGCCGTCGCGCTGCTAAAGCTGTGGATTTGCATTTCAGGCGAGATTAGCTCTTGGTTCGTCATTTCTCCCTGAGGACGATAGAAAGGCGAAAAGTAGTTAAATACACTTGGGCTGTACATCGGCCATTGTGGAAACGTTGTTGTATCCATGTGTTCCCAGAACTGTAAATCTTCTGCTCGTTTCCGTGGTAAACGAGCACCTGCTTTAAATGCCTTTACCATTCTAGTCAGGCGTAACAACGGCTCCTGAAGTTTGCCAGCACCGTCGTTGATCATCGCTACTTCCAATGATCTAGCCTCTTGATCCATTAGCACAGCCACAACGGTGTCTAAGATATCACCACGAACACCGTGTCCGTTGTTGGTGAACACCTCAGCGACCCGACGGATATATTCAGGGCTTGGGTTCGAGGTGACCAAGTACTGAATCATACGATTCGCGAAATACACCGGAGTATTGGGATGAAGAAAGAGTGCATTCAGAGCCGCTGAGATATCGGTGTCTGTTGACTGCCAAGCCGCTAGAGTCACTTGCCAAGGCTTGCCTTCGAAAAGGGTTTTTTCACCTTTGTCGTGATACTGTTCGAAGGCGACCATAGGACGTTGAAAATTTTCGATATACGCACTCGCTGGAGTAGGTTTTTGCCATGCGACACCATCCAACCAGAGTCCAGTAAATACTCTGGCCAGTTCAGCAACGTCGTTCTGGGTGTAGGACGGTATTTTTTCTCCGTTTCCATCAAGAACGGCACTACCGTCACTATTAAGTTCCCATAGCCCGATAGTGAACAGCTGCATGACTTCTCGAGCATAGTTTTCATCAGGTGAGAACTGCCCTTGTGCTTTTTGACTGCCCATGTGCGTCAGGTAGGTTCCCATGACAGGGTGATACGTCACGGATTGAAGCAAGTCACCAAAGTTACCGTAAGCATGATCCCCGAGTTTGTCATAGTAATCAGCCATCACTGTTCCGATCCAATTTCGGAAAAGGTTGCTCCCTCTAAACGAAGTCACAAAAAGCTGGCTGAGACTAAAATTAATTCTCTGTCTTAGTGCGTCATTGCCATGGACAATATTCCTCATCCACGCAGTACTGAAGTTCGCCGCATAACTACGCTGATAACCGAGGTGAGCAGCACTGCCTTTGCTCGAATAGTAAGGTAAATTCGGGTCTGGGACAAAAGCACGTGTCGCGCCTTTTTCAGCCTCGTAGAACAGCCAATCCATATAGGGCTTCGTGCGGCTTCTGGACTCGGCACCTGTCATGTATCGCTGATTATTAAGCCACCAGCTCTCACCCCATGTCGCTACCTCGCGTATTTCGACGGGGGGTGCCACCGAAACTTGACTGCGCCAGAAATCGGCCCGCTCTGGCCATCGCCGCTTTATCGTAAGTGTAGCGACCGATCGCCACATACCCCATGGTTTCTTCTAGATGCTTTTGATCAACCGTCATCTCTCGCATTGACAGTATGGCGTTACTCTCGCCTATGGTGACCACTCTTGACTTCACGGCTTGTCTGCCGTTAAACGTTTGGATTTGAGGCAATATGATGGGCTTTCCAACAAAGACCTTCTGTTTATAAAAAACTTTGATTTTATTGTCGTTTTCCGTTGGTATTTTCTCGGCAACTAAACCGTAACCCGAATCATTTAGAATATGAAAGCCTTGTTCGACAACCAAGTAATCAACCTTCTCAGAGCCATGAATCTGATCCTGAAGTTTCCACTCTTGCATCAGTAAACGAAAACGATTATTGGATACATCAAGGACTCTGATAACGCCTGTTCCTAGGTGGTTATTGGAGACCAATGATGTAATAACAATGGGGTTTTTATAGCTTCTCTTTAGCTGAATAGTCTCAACGTCAGCAGCATTTAAGTGACCACGCATTTTCAAATTGGTCGACCCCCACTCACCGATCACCGCCCCTTCGTTGTTACGCAGATAAGTTCTTGCGGTGGTGAAGACACCAACACTCTCTGTGGTAGAGGTCACGGCACCATCAGCTGAAATGCCTTGTAAACTTAGTTCGACCCCTGTCCGACTACGCCCATGTATCCGACTACTAATCAACAAATCGCTAATCGCCGCTTGAGTATGTGCGATTGAATATATACTCCTGCCACCAGTCAGTGATGACGTCAATTCATACTCAGAAGCCGCATCCTCAACAGCCTGGGGTGTTCGCATAATTGCCCAAGTTGCGTTTGGCTCCACGTATGCCCCGCCATAACCCCCTGCTTCAGCCGTCTGGCTATACGGAAAAACGAGTGCACTTAGCATAGCTATGCCGATCAATCGTGGTTTTGATAGATTCATTGAAAGATGATGTTCCTATAAAAGCTCAATATTGATGTCTTAATTATTTGGTCCGAGTAGCGCCCAAAACTCTGTCGGTGCGGGCGTTTCAAATGTCAGCGGCTTATTCGTGCCGGGTTTAACGATACTCAACTGTAAGGCATGTAGTCCCATTTGTTCGCCCGCCGTACCGTATCGTTGATCACCCACAACTGGATGTCCGAGCCATGCCAGATGCGCTCTTATTTGATGTTGGCGACCCGTTTCTAATTTTACCCGTAACAGCGTCCTTCGTCCCACACTTTGCTCAATCGTAAAATGGGTCACCGCACGCTTTGCCTCTGGGTGTGGCCCGACATGCATTTGATATATGTCCGAATCGAGACGTAGTGGTTGATCAATCGTGCCTTGCTCTTGCTCGGGGCATCCTTCAACAATGGCAAGATAGATTTTTTCTGCTGTATCCCATTCATCCATCACTGCTTCACGCATCTCCTTCGACAGCGCGAACAACATGACGCCAGAAGTGGCACGATCAATTCGATTCACTGGCCACAGTTTGATCGAGCGGTTATTGCGCCCCAATTGGGCTCGCAATATACCGAGCGCATGTGGCTCACTTTCCTCGCCAGAGCTAACCGATAATAATCCAGCAGGCTTATTGATGGCGACCAAGTCATGATCTTCATAGAGAATATCGAGTTGCGATCGTGCATTGGAAGCGCCACGTGGAGAGGCTTCGACATGCACTTGATCATTCGGCAGCAAATCGAAGTTATGGCGTGTCATTGGCTCGCCATTAACATGGACGCAGCCACTTTTAAGTCGTTGCTTGACCGTACTCCGAGACCAACCCTGAAGCTCATCAATCAGAAATGGCAGTAGCGTAGTGTTTGCCTTGACCGTTAATCTGTCTGACATGATAAATCGCCTTGTGTGAGCTGCGTATTACGTGCAGGAGTTTAGGAGCGTCGAGCTTCGGTAGTCCAGCCCGCTATTGGTATCAGCCCAAAAAAATTACTTAAACTTCGGCTTAAAAGCCGCCGGTCTCGGAAACCTAGAAGTAATATCAAAGCGAGTTAAATCGAGATGACTGCGGGTATATTCTTGCGATGCATCGCGTGCTGGGTTGAAATCCCAACTTTGATAGCGCCCAATACGCAGGGCAGCATTGACCGAACGACGGCGTTGCTGGTCATCGATGACCTTTTGTTTCAGCGTTTTAGCATCCCAATGTTCGCTGGCTTGATGACGAAAGTTTTGCAAGATATCACTCGGCTGTTCGGCCAAGTTATTCAACTCATTAGGGTCGTCTTGCAAGTTGAATAGCTGCTCGGGGTCACTCGCACAGCTAATATATTTGTAGTGGCCCCGACGGATCATCAGCATGGGGTCGCCGGTGGCTTCGGCTAGATATTCACTCACACAAGCGTTGGGATCATTGCTCGCATCGCCATCACATAAGGGTATTAACGATCGTCCACTGAGCGGATCGATTGCACTTGGTTTTGCAATACCCGTGCCTTCGTAGGCGACATCCATCAAGGTTGGTAGGACATCGACTTGGGCGACAGGCTGTGTCACTCGGCGCGGTTCGAAGCGTTTTGGATGATGGACGATCATGGGTATTCGACATGACCATTCGCGGAAACTCATTTTGTACCATAGGCCGAATTCGCCCAGCATGTCGCCGTGATCGGCGGTGAATATGATGGTGGTATCGTCAGACATACCGCATTCGTCGAGCGTTGTCCGTAAGCGGCCAAACCATTCGTCGACGTAGGATACATTGCCATAGTAGGCACGGCGCGCATTGATTATCTCCTCGTCGCTAACGTCGACTGCATCGAGTGCGATGGCGTTTTCGAGGCGCTTGTTGTGTGGATCTTGCTGGCTCGCTGGCGGACGACGGACTGATGGCGGCGCGATGGCGACATTATCGTATAAATCCCAATATTTCTGGCGCGTGGCGTAGGGATCGTGCGGATGGATGAAGCTGGCCACTAGGCATAGGGGGCGATCATCTTCGCTACGGGCATGGTCATAGATGGCACGTTGCGCTTGCGTACCGACTTCGTCGTCGTAAGCGAGTTGATTGGTAATTGATGCCACGCCCGCTTGTTTAACGCTCGACATATTGTGATACCACAGGTCGATACGATCGCTGGGGTTAGTCCAGTCAGGTATCCAACCAAAATCAGCTGGGTAGATATCGGTGGTGACACGGTCTTCGAAGCCATGCAATTGATCGGCGCCGACAAAATGCATTTTCCCCGACAAGCATGTTTTGTACCCCATGAGCCGCATATAGTGTGCAAAAGTCGGCATGGTCGCAGGCATGTAGGCGGCATTGTCGTAGCCACCACATTGCGAGATATTTTGCCCCGTCATAAACGCATATCGCGCTGGTGTGCATAAGGGGCTGCTGCTATAGGCCGATTCGAATAACACGCCTTCTGCGGCTAAGCGGTCAATATGCGGGCTTTTGACATCGTTATTACCGTAACAACCCAGCGCCAGTGCAGTGAGTTGATCGGCCATGACGATGAGGATATTTTGTTTTTTTGGATGCTTCATTTTGGATGTTTCATGTCGGAGCTGCCCGTTTTATTTCACTGCGATATCAATGCGCTTAATAACCCAGTACCGCAGCTAACATCGAGTACTCGCTCGCCAGCTTTTAAGCCGAGGGCTTCAATCGTTTTTAAACGCTGATTTTCAACTTCGGGGTTACGGTAACTGCGATCAGTCTCTCGGGCGGCTTTGGCATCGTACTTAAGCATTCTTTAGGCTTAAGTCTAAACCCATTTTGTAATAGCGACTGGCTTTTGATGGTTCTTTGAGGTGTTCACCAAATAACTCTGCCAGTGCCAAACAACTCGCTGGCATGGCCTTAATACCGATGCTGGCTTCAAGGTACCCTTGGGCCTTACCCCATAGTCGGGCGCGCATGCATATGCGACCTAGGGCCAGTAATAGGTTTTCATTTTGGGCATAATCGGTCAGCCATTTTTCGGCGCGTTTTAATTGCGTCTCGGTATCACTTGAATTTAGTTCGCCGTAGGCTTGGATGACGCGATCATCCCATTGCTGTTCGAGCGATTTTAAAACCAAAGCCTCGGCACTGGCAACCTGACCGCCTTGTTGGTTAATCAGGCTAATATAATGCAGTAATAAACTGGGATCAGCCTGGTTTGTTCGAGGGATCTTATTCCACGCCTGTTCTAGCGCAGTGCTGTCGTCGGTGGAGACACTAAAGTCGAGCAGGCCCTTATAAGTATTGCGCTCCATTTCACTCAGCCGTTTCTCTGGGATTAACTTCTTTTTACTCACTTCGGGTAATACTTCGACCAATGATGTCCAGTCTTCTAGCGCGTAGTGGGCACGGGCTAATAGCATTAGTATGAAGTCATGCCGTGGTGCTACCGTACGCAAGTGGTTTAGAGTTGCTAACGACTGCTCGTTTTGCCGATGCGCCAGTTGTAATTCGGCTTGGGTAACGCCAATAGCAATCTCGGCTTCGGGCTGGGCATCGTGGGCGGCTTTTATGTAGCGGTCGCGGTCGTCATATTTACCTTGTAGCTGTGCTGCACGCGCCGCAGCGAGGTAATGTATTAAGGGGTTTTCACTATGTTCGACTAATCTAACGAGGTTTCTCTCGGCTTGACTAAAGCGACCTTCGGTCAAGTCAATTAAACCTTGGTTTAAAAGCTTACGACTCCGTACTAGCTGGCGGTTGCTCGAATTGCTTTTAAATGCAGTCGGTAGACGCCAGATCCCACGTATTAGCCGAAGCACAAAATGAATAACAATGACGGCGACAACTAACGCCACGATAGAAAATGCCAAACTGGTCTCTAGCGAGAAGTCAGCGTATTTGATTAATACAAAGCCTGGATCGTCTTTTACCAGTAATACAGCACCAAGTACGACTACCGCCAGTATTAATATACTTACAATCAGCTTAACCATTATTGCTATCCTCATCGGCTACTGCTTTGTCCAGTCCATCATCGCTGTTATCACGTTGACTGATTATTTTTTTGAGTAGTTCCAACGATCCATTGATGTCGGGTTGTTCGGGTTTAACTTCGGCTTTTTGCAACGCTTCTAATTGGCTGAAGAAATCGTGATTAGCCGCATTGTCTAAATTGTAATAACGCTGAAATAACGCGATGTTTTCGGTCATCAAACGACGATACTGAAAATCATCACGTTCGAGTACCGACCACCGTGTTAGTTTGAGGTTGTCTTCTAGTCTATCGCCAATATTAATACCCAACGCTTCGGTTTGGCTTGGCGGCGACGAGGTATCTCGTTTGATACTAACCAATGAATCTAAAAAGGTAATAACCTCGTCCTGCCAACTTTGTCCCGTTTTTTCGGTCACGGGCGCATCCAGCACCGTGAAACCATCGGCCTTCGGTTGAAAGCCTGCTTTCAATCCACGGACTTGTCTAGCGAGTTGAACCAGTTTTAACGTCATGCCGACTAGGTCAGCCCGTCGGCGTGTTTTTAGATCGGCTATTTCGTCGCTGATTTTAACCCGGACGGGTAACAGACCTAAATCACCGGTCGTCGCAATACGGTCATTGGCGGCCTGCAATGTTAGCGCGGCACCTTCGAAGTCGTTTTCGAGAATGAGCTTGTGTTGGGCAATACGCATGAGGTATTCGACCTCGGCCAACTGCCAGCCGTTTTTATCACGACCAAATAACACATACAGTTTTTCGCTCGCGGCATCTAATTCAACCTGATGTTTTTGCAAGGTTTCGACACGTTGTAAAAGTGCGGCTTGTCCGGTTTGCAATGGTTGTAATTTCGATTGTATTTGGTTAGCGCCAGTTTTTTGCGCGACTTGATTTTCTAGCGAGGTAAATGCGGCTTGCTTTTGAGCGTCGGTTTTTTGCTGCATCTGCCAGTAGTAGCCAGCGGCGGCGGCCAAGCCGAGTATCAATATTAAATTAAATACGCCAAACCAAGGCAAGCCTCGGCGGGATGGCTCAATGTCGACAGGCTCGCTTTGTACTGAATCTTTATCAGATTTTGGCGTGGTCGATTCAGTTTTAGAGGGTTTATCGGTCGCGGGCGCGGGCGTTTGCATCACTGCGGTATCGCTACTGTCGATAATCACATCGGTAGTCGCATTGCTACTACCGCTGGCTTTCGACCCCGCCTCTTTTTTGTCTGTTTTTTTATCGCTCATATAATCTGGTTTTTCTGCTGCGCCCAATGGTTTATTGTCTGCTGAATACCGTCATCGCTCGCCTTAGCGGCAATCAATAGCTTCGTATTATGTCCCAGTTTCACGGCCGATTCACGCATTCTTTCGCTAATTATTAACCACGGCAAGCACAACAATCTCTCCTTTGACGGCTCGTCTACTAACTGCAATAGATTCGCCATGCCCTCAGTACTGGTAAACACCGCCAAAGTTGGAAAGCATTTGCTCGTCAATTTGGCGAAGGCGAACTCATCATATTTGGGTAACTGGCGTTGGTATACTTCGCATTGATGCACATCTGCGCCGCGTTTTTGGAGTTCTTCTGCGAGTAATGTCCTGCCCAATTGACCGCGAAAAATAATAATTTTTTTACCGGCAAGTTGTTGTAGATCGTCTGCTAGCAATAAACCTTCACTGTTGTATGGCTCGCCGCTAATCAGTCGCCGGTCAAGATCATCCACACGTTGGCCCAGGGCCTGACAGGTACCGTCACCAATGACAGCTAACTGTAAACGGGCTGGCAATGAACTATCGCCAAGAAACCGAAATGCACCATCGACAGCGTTTCGACTGACAAAGACTGCGATATCGAAGTCGCCAAGGTTATTTTTTAATTGTTGATGAAACGACGTGATCGTTACCTCGCCAATTTCAATGGTGGCGAAATTCAACACCTGCGCTGCGTTTGCTTCGAGCAAAGCTTGTAAGTTTTGTTGCTGATGGCTAGGCCGAGTATTTAATATACATTGGCCTGCCAAGCGTTGGGGGAACTGCCCTACCATTAAAATCCCCCGGCCATTAAGCCTGAATAGCAGCGAGAATACTGTCAGCACCTTGCGAAATTAAATCTTGCGCGAGTTTGACCCCCAATTGTTCAGCCTGCTCGGGTTTGCCGCGTATTTCTGCTCTTAAAATCCGACTACCGTCAGGTTCACCCACCAAACCTCGTAGATATATTTCACCTTGATCAAATACGGCATGACCTGCAATAGGCACTTGGCAACCACCGTTGAGGGTTTTATTCAAAGCACGCTCGGCGGTTATTAGGATTGTCGTTTTGGCATCACTCAACCGAGCCAGCAATTGGCGCACGGCATCGTCACCACTGCGTATCTCAATACCCAGTACGCCTTGGCCGATAGCGGGCAGACATAGTTCTGGTTCGATGGCGTCTTTAATTCGATCCTCGAAACCTAATCGCTTAAGGCCCGCTGCGGCAAGAATAATGGCATCGTATTGATGGTTATCAAGCTTCGCTAACCGCGTATTAACATTGCCGCGTAACCAGTCGATTTTGAGCTTTGGATAGGCTTGACGAATTTGCGTTTGCCGACGCAGGCTAGAGGTGCCGACTAAA
>JAJNBS010008524.1:0-15462 GCA_028455975.1 Notopais sp. c TS-2021
TTATACATCCTTTATGATGTTTTAACAAGTTTGTCTTAGAATGTGTTAAAAAAGCCTAATTTATGGACAAAGTGCGCCAAATTTTTATAAATTTTCTTAAAGAGTGCCTTGAGTAAAAAAAAGTCTGGGAACCACTGCTTTAGACGAAAGCAAGGTATATATATTCCATGCAGACAAACCTCTTACGTCATCGCTTTTATCATCCTGAACCAATCTTGTTTGTTCTCGCCAACAGCCTTGGATAAAGGTGTTTCACCTCTCGCATTCTGGTAAATAAAAACAATATACAAATCTCGCTTTAAATTAATTAAATATCTCGAACGAGAAGCTGTTAATAACAGGAAGAGAGTCAAGAGTCACGGAGTTGGATGTTTAATTTTTATATGGAATTGACTTCAGAGTCGAATTATAAAAAACTGGAGTCGGCAGGTTTTGTTCTGACTCTCCTGTCCCCTCGTTAAAAGGACGTAGTTCACATATCTTAAAGTCAAGAAATTTTAAAAGCTATCTAAAAAATGGTTGAACTAATATTTACTTCAAGGCAGGATATAGATTACAGGTTTTATTGTCAATTTGTTTTCAAGCTAGATCTGTAATATTGTTTCAAGGTTTAATACATGATGATCTGTTAAACTTGAAATGAGGTAAAAGTTTTCAACGTTAAATCAAAGCTGTTCACCAATTTTCAACGTTAAATCAAAGCTGTTCACCAATTTTCAACGTTAAATCAAGGTTGTTCACCAATTTTCAACGTTAAATCAAGGTTGTTCACCAATTTTCAACGTTCAAATATGAAATGTTACTTGGGTTATTATATACATTATAATAAGAATAAAATCGATAACATATATCATAAAACGCAACTATATACTAAATAATTATTTTAATACACTCGGATGTGGTGAACGTTATGTGTATTTTTATAGACATATATATATAGCATACTGTACGAACGTATATTTTCCGCATTCGGATAGCATATTTGACCATGAAAATAAAAAAATAAGAACCAATTGTTATTTACTTTTGTCATTGTTGTATAACATCAATATAGTCATTGTTTCCCTGTTACATCAAAATGTAAGTAATAATTTGACTATCATTACATAACATCAATTTATTATTCACGCATCAACATATATAGTGAGTGAACAACCTGCATGCATTGTATTTATAAACAGATGCAAATCAAATAATGCATAAAACAGGAAATTTGTTCAAATTATATATATTAGCACAGTACAGTAAGTACATGTACAGTATAATTAATATATATACATACTGCATAAAATTATAACTCAAAGTGTACGTTACATTATACGGTACTGATCAATATAAAAAAAATACTTATTCTGTATATCACATTAGTGAATATTTATTTAATATTTATATGAAACTTGATCTCATAGAGAACCACAGTATAGAGTCTATGCTGTACAGTTTTTTATTTGTCTATATTACAGACAAATAAAATACTGTATACATTGTCTTATTCTACTAAATCTTTCTTTGTTTGATCAATGACGTGGTAATCTTATTGCACAGTAATGTTTCATAAACTATTGTTCAAGAGACTAGAATATTATTATATGAAATATCTATTTTGTTATAATAAAATATCATTAAAATAAAGGATGATGCAATTATCGTTGTCCAAACTTGTAAATCATTGAACAATAGCTGAATAATCCGATCGCAAATCATAAAAGCCATCGAAAGCATAAACCAGAAAATTATGAAACCATTGTGAAAATCACCGTAATTGGCACTCCCTATTATTGCTCCATTCTTTGGAATAATAAAAATATAGAATTTTTCCAGACAATTTAGTATTTACGTTCTAAATAACCTTCTAATAGGATTAAATTACCGGAAAACAATAATAGTCCTATTAGAAATAGAAAACTGAACCTAACCTATTTATTGTCAGTAGCGTCATCAGTGACGAGTGATGACCAGTTTTCCCTCTAATTTTTAGCGCAGTATAATTTTTGAAAATTACTGCAGATTCAGTACTGATGATGACACTATTTATAAAATTATCTTCAATATTTAAACAGGACAATTGTAAAAAAGATGAAACAAGTCTAACTACTTAAACGTAATCTGGAATCTGGATCTATATATGTTCTAAAATCTAAAGTGTCAAACTTGGTTATTTTGTTTTTTCTTTACACCTAAGGAAGCTTTTTCAATTATTTATAATTTTAGCGCAAAACCCAAAATATATATATATATAGCGTTCATAATTCTATATAATTATATCACTTATACTTATATACGTTTACTATTTACGTAATATTATAATGAAATTATTACTTTATGTCCATAGGATATAGGTCAAACATCCACCAAACTGGTACATGATGACACCTTGGAAGGTTAAATTGCCTGTGAAATTATTGTATTTACATTCTTTTTATGCAGAAAACTTTTTAGCGAAAATTAAATATATACAATACAGTTTAATTATATATAATTTAATTAACCGAAAATAATAATCGAACAGTTTTTGTATTGAATATTTTGATCGGTTTTGAGGTGCATGTTCTACAGTTGATCCGAATATTTCTTCAATTCTATAACACGGATACCATTTCAAGAAAATTTATTGTTTTAAAGATTCTAAAATTAATTTCAGATACACTGTATATACTATATACAGTAACTGTATACAAATATAAATATCTCCCAAAGGAAAATATCCACGAATACAATATTCCTAAGAAATGAAGGTTATTAAGTTAGGTTATAAATATTTTAGGTATGTATAAATAACAATATTGCATTTGTTTTAATCTGTTTGTAATCTTCCTTCCTTAGAAATATTGTCCTTGGGTGATATATTGTCTTCGGGTGATATTATCCTAGGTGATATTGGCTTCGGGTGATATTATCCTCGGTGATATTGGCTTCGGGTGATATTATCCTAGGTGATATTGGCTTCGGGTGATATTATCCTAGGTGATATTGGCTTCGGGTGATATTATCCTCGGTGATATTGGCTTCGGGTGATATTATCCTCGGTGATATTGTCCTAGGGATATTGTCATCGGGTGATATTGTCCTCAGTGATACTGTCCTCGATGATACTGCCCTCGGGTGATATTGTCCTCGGGTGATATTGTCCTCGGGTGATATTGTCCTACAGGGAAATATTATCTTATGGGAATATTTTCTTCCGGGGGGTATTGACCTAAAACCAAATATAGTACAACTGTGAACAATCTAATACCATAAATATACTTTGTAATAAAACAATATTTATTGTTTAATTTCTAATAGATTTCAATACAATAACTTTCGAATTCGACTCAGACTTTTAAATCAGAGCGAGTTCTAAAAAAGTAGTTCTAAATAAAGGCATTCATTATAGTACGAAACTTTCCTTAGAATTCGTGTCATAGATAATAGATATATAATTCAAGACGACTGTTGATTTAATTTCTAAAAATAATAATTTGTCTTATGGGAAATTACGTTTTTCACGAGAGGAAATGAAGATTTCTCCCAAAACGCGAAAGGAAATACCTCAAGAAACACGAGACCACACTCGAAGTTTTAACAAATTTAGGCCCACAAGAATGATTGGTATCGAACTACGGTTGGTTGTGGTGCAAATTCAATCGAATATTGGTTGTTGGTTGTGGTTGGCTAGCAAAGTGTTTTTTTAAATTACTTTGAATAACAAAAGAATAGTTATCGATTTTGGCCATAGCCATAATTGTACTATAGGAAATGTTTCACAGGATAAGGAATTGTTTAACGAATTTTGCTTTTCTCTTTGTTTATTTAAAAAGGGTGAAAAATACAGACACTCTTTCGCTTCATGATTACATTTCTAATTTATGTAAATCTATTTTAACTTCCTTTGCAATTTGTCCTTGTAAACTTGTAGATAATGATAAAACAATTAGGTTTTTACGCCACTTATATTTTAATTGGACAAGTAATTGTGGATAAATTTGACCAAAAACTCTTAATTATTATTTTATTTACAACAACAGTGAATTCGTTTTTCATTATTGAAAATGTAATATTTCTAAACAATTTTTTTTTTAAAAATATATTATAGTTTTTATCCTTAATTTTTTCCCATCGTATTTTATCGATTATAATGAAAAGACCAATTAATCAAAATAACCTATTTGAAAGTTTATGAGATAGACCTTCAACGGGGCGCGAACTCCCGTCCCGACGGCTCAGAGGTCAGCACGTAACTAGCTGAGCCAACTACATGGCTTCAATACTTGACAAACATCAATGAAATGGGAATTGATTCAGTCGATAGATATAAATACAAAATTTTAAATATAAAAAAAATATATTTCCTATAATTTACTTATAAATTTTCCTGTAATTGGTTTCAACTGAAGCTATTTGATACGTTGTATAGGAAATCCATGCATTGTTATTTTATATTTGTGGGATAAGAAATAATTTTAAAGCGCAAGGTCAACTCAGCGCTGATTTGGTCACGCTGAATCGTTCCATCTCCATATTTAGCTGACTGTAAATATGTCAAGAAAAGTATAGACCAGTGCAGTGGTTACCAACCTCAAAACATTTCAATGCCCCCTCCCAGTTAATATAAAACAAAATTAATGTTGGAAAGGTATATTATGGCCTATATATAATGTAAAATCTATTGAATTTAATTATAATATTTATTTATTGCTACAAATTCACATATAAAATCAACTGTAGGAATAATATACCGTACATTACTGAATATAATATATATATTAAATTTAAAATATTAATTAAAAATGCAGCAAATTGAAGTTAAAAATATGATTCATCAATGAAAAAAAGTTTTTCAATACAAATCCATCAATAAATAATATAATAGTACATAAAATATGGAGCAAAGTAAAATACTGTATATGTGCCATACATCAATATGATTTTACACATTGCATACAGCAACTATAATTAGCAGTGTAAATGTTTCCTTCCCCTTTTCTATTTGTGTTTATCTCTTGTGTATATCTCTGTAGCATTAGTAAAGGAAAAATACTACGAAAATAAAAGTTTTAATGTTTTTAGAGGATTCCTTATGTAAATAATGATAAATATTATTTACAAATACGGGGTTCGCATTAGGGGAAGTTTTATTTTTGTCGTAATAATAATATCCAATAATACCTTAAAAGATAAAATTATTTGTGTTCTAAAGATAACTGTAAAAAATCACGTTTAGGGAATAATAAACCTAATCAATAGTTTTGAAGATTTTTATATAACTCTACTAGTGAAGATCAAGTATTTAAATTCATAATAGTATCTCAATTTAACATTTCTTAATAAATCAATACCACTTTGAATCGTTTCAATTTCGTGAGCATATGTAGAATTGTCACCTCAGACGACAAAAAAGTGACAATTCTACATATTGTAAAAGTTAGGTTAGGTTAGGTTATTTTAATAAATCTACTTCGTTAGGAAGCACGCCCCCGGGTAATGATATAAGCCAAATTGCACTTCAAAAAATTATTGCAGAGATGATCTGGAAAAAAAGAATGAAAATTAAATGAAATACATTTCTTAATGTTGAATTTTATAATGATTTCTAAAATGATTTTTGTTTTGTTTAAAAAAAAAAAGTTACGGTTCTTTAGAGTGAAATTTGTTAACAAATCATGCAATGAAAATTTAAATCGTCTCAATATCGTCTGTTTCACGACGAATTTAGAACTAAAATTAAAAATTAAATTAAATATATACACTTTTTAATTAGAATTTACGATGATTCCGAACTTAAAGGACTGAAACTTTGCTCGAAATACCAAAAAAAAATGAATCAGTGGAAATATTTTACAATTATATAATTAATTTGTTTCACATTATCTCAAACTATAAAATATTTGTTTTTATTGTGGTGTTAATTGTCCAGAAGGATAATATATAATATTTAATTATATGTTAATGTAAAGGAATAAAATAATATTTTAATTATGAATATCAGATTTAATATATATTTATATTTCAATTAATAATTTCATTTATTGTTTGGGGGCGGACTCGAATGTTTCTTAATTAGAAATTTAATTTCTTAAAAAATACAATGATAATAAATTAGTAATGCATTATATAATATTATAATGTATACAAGTTTTGTATTTGTTGTTAATTATGCATTAAAATATGGATAGATAATAGAAGTATCTGGCAACTATACTATAAATTCAAAATTACGAATGAAAAAAACTCAGTTATTCTCAAATTGTCGTGAGTGGTGGTGTAACCGCTCGTCCATCGAGTGCTAGTTTGTGCGTGTTTTCAACGCTGCAGAAATCAAAACAATGATGGAATTGTGACCCAACTATTTATTTGTAAATAGAAGTGTAGAATCTATACAAATTATTCAATAACTATTATAGTTTTAATAAATCTATTGCATGAACTAAATTTATTAAGCCTATTTTATGCATAAAAAACTAAGCTAATATTTTGATTTTGTAGTTTCAATTGTACAAAATGGGTAATCTTTTATGCAAATGTTCTCTTGTCAATCGTTTCCTGTTCGCCTAGCCCCTATAGTGTGTGATTGAGCCATCAGATTTAAATTATATATATAGGTTATTGAACCTAATTTAGTTAGGCCTATTTTAATGCAATAAATTTGTTCATTATTTTAAATTAGGTACCTATAATATTATTATTTTGCAACATTTATCTTTGAGTCCATATGATAGGTGAAGTTCATGTTTGATATAATAAATGGTAAAATGGTTTATATTTGCTTAACTTAAAATTACCTTAAGTTAAAAGCAAAAAATTCTTCTTTGAAATACTTAGCCTACAGATTATGACTATATAACAGTTTATTGTTAGAAAAATACAATAGACTTCAAATCTGATGAAACTGCAAACAATCACTCCATTGTCTTACAGTTAATATATCTATTTTATTAAGACTTATTTAAATGCCAAAATCAACGAATTATTCTATTTTAGCAAGATGCATGAATGAATTATTATTTAGATTAAAAAAAAATTCTATGATCTCATACTTATCTATGACGTTGAAAAAATTTCTATTCATTGAATTGAATGATGACGTTTGAATTTCTACGTTTAGAATTTGTGTCTATCGTGACGTCGTTTCCGATCTATTCTGAAACAGACTTAGCAATTTCATGACTCAATCTTCCTTAATCCTTATCTTTGCTTAAATATGTCCTGGTAACATATTCTATGCAAATTCAATACTATCGTATGAGATAGCCTATGACTTATCTAATTTATTTTTCACTTTATGAAGGCTGACGATAGAGAAGTAGGCTATTTAATTTATTATTGACAAGCAGGCTGAAATATCACTATATGATTTATAGTGATTTGACATTACAATAAGCTGTGAATATGATTTATTTGAATATTTTGCTTTAATTAAATTGTGAATGTATATTTAAAGTGATAGTTTGTGTGAACTAACAATATTGTGAAGGTACCGTAATATGCCGATACCTATCTTGAAAGGACTTCGTAGAGCAGGTGGACCCCAAGTTGAGGCTCCAAGAAATTCGACACGTAAGTGTATAATTATTAATTAATATTAATTATTGTATAATCAATTTTAGCGACTGTCAGATCATTTTAATATAACGCAAAACTTTTGTTTACACTCGATTGTTAGTTTTATTACCGTAACAAATTTAAATTAAATTTCTAAAATACTAAATGTAGCGTAATTTCTGTTTGAAAAAGTGTAGACCTAGTACCTATCCTATTTATTTCACAGTTGCGGTAAGCCTGTAACTGAAAAGATTCATTTTTCTTGGCAGGACACTAATCCGCTATTGAAAGAGGGGAATTTTCTACATATGAACTTGTCTTTGTCATTTACTCCCAATCTATTTTTATTTTTTTAATTCTATGGGTTTTTATATGCTTCGTTAGGGAACAAAATATATTACTATGATTAAAGATTGTATAGTGTTTGTATAAATTGTGCGATTACAATGCTAAGTACAAAATTTATATGGCTTAGTGTTAATTGTTAAATACTTACTCGTTCTTAAATTGTACGTCGTACAGATTTGATACATACGGTAATATCTTGATCAATTTAATTTACCCTCACTTTAAGCCACACCTCATTATAGACTTACAGTGTTTTTAATGAGGGGAGCAGCGTGGTGTGGTCACCTGAGGGATGAGGCCAAATATATTTTGCAGCTGTTAACAATTGTCAATAAACCTAAAACGAATTGTTACCGTCCTATTTAATTAATCAAGTGATACTGGTTAACATACGGTGCTCAATCAATACGGAATCTAATTAATATCCTAAAAAAAACGGATTTTATAAACTTGATGAATCATATTTTATTTGTATCTCAAGTCTGCCTATGCAAGTTGCGTTTAAATTACTAAATGTTCAATTTCGTTCACCACTATTGATTGATTGTCTACGTACAATATTCTCGTATATAATATAGCTACTAAGATACCGTATATAGGTATATATAAATAAAAAAATGCATCGTGCATATATTTCCAATGTACGGTACGGTACTGTACTGTATTTGGTAGTACCTATATAATATATATATATGATCTTATCTTAAAAGACTAATAATAATTTTTTAAAGAAACTATATAAAAATGTGAAACTTTGTTTAATTTTATGCATCGTGCATCATGATTGTTTACTGCCTTACAATACATGCATAATAATAACATTCTCGGAACTTATTTATTGCAACTGGTAACACTAATTTATTTACTTTATTAATAATAAATAGTATACAACTGTACATATGTTTTAAAATATGAAGTACGGTACGTTATCGTCGGAGTTTAAAAAAAAACGTGTATATGCATGTCAATGGCTCCTAAATTTATTTTAATTATGGCTTCCAAATTTGATAATTTAAAACATGTTTTACGTTGTAATGACTCGGAAGAAAAATAGAAATGAAGAGACATATATAGATAATATCCTAACTAATAGGCCTAAATATATATATATATATAAATTAAAGGACACTGTATTTAAATCTATTAATTAATTTATTTTGACACAGTTTTATCTATATGATAAATACCAGATCATTGAAATTGATCCATAAACTGCACTGATGCAGCTTGAAGGAGCTGTGCTATCTTTAGCATATGATAAATTATCATGAAGACCTCTTGAAAAACAAAGGTTCTGTTGATGAAGAAAATTATTTTTAGGAAAATAATCTTCTCTTGTGGTACCGTCATTAGAAGTTATCGTTCAAAGGTGTTGCACCGACCCTGATAATAAAGTTCAAATAAATGTTTCAAAGGGTGGCTTTCTCATGAGTCTGTCACTTTATATTTCGCCCATCGCTATGCTATATTATTAAGTAATTTTTTTCAAACTTTCAGAATTAAATGATTTTTTTATTTCAAATTCACTTCAATGATATTACCGCCATCTGCAATACGGTACTCAACTAAATAAATTATAACAAGCTATACGTAGCTATCTATACGGCATAGTATGGTTACTATGCAACTATGTATATTATCTTGCGGAGTGTCTTTTTCATTCTGTACAACAGATATTTTTAAAAATTGAGCTTAATTTATTTAATGATATTCTTAAAAACATTTTTATTAAAATAATGATTCATAAATCATAACCCTATTTAAATAAATAACATTCATAAAATTACATACGACAAACATAGTACCTATTGTAGCTACTGTAATGCATTTGGTAGCTATACTGTACATATTTTGCTATACTGTATTTGGTGTTACCGCACCATTATATGTTGTATCAAATATTAATCGAGGTACCGTTACAGACTACACAATAATAGAATTGTATTTTTCTACGATACCCGATGTTCGATACCGTGCACGGTATATTCGACATAGGCTAAAGGTCAATAGCGTCTAAATTGCAGAAATATCGAAGATCCTTAAGCTTTTCACCATGTGCTTCAATAATTATTATTGACTGGAGATAATTATAGTTACACTTAAAAAGGAAATTGCAAATTATAACGTGGGACGATGACGTCATCCACGGTTTAAACAATAGTCTCAAATTACTGTTTTTATGAATTCTGTTCCGGTTAAAATGTTGCACTAACTGTGTGTGTGTACTGTATTTTTTAACAAATGTAATTATTTTCTATTTCAATTTAAATGGTACATTTCAATACGGTACATAAGGAAAATAAAAAATATGAGAGTGTGCGGTACCGTACTGCAACTCCAAGTAGCTAATTAAAATGTTACCGCATCTTGCGAGCAATTTATCAGACTATATTTTTTTATTTTGGCGGTACAAATTCGTGACGTAATCTGTAGATCTTTTTCCGATGTCCTTCAGAGGACATCTACATCGCGCGGTTGAGCAAGTTCAAGGAAACATGAAACTAAATAATTTATATTTAACCGATGCTGTATTTATATATTTTTTTTGTATTTCCGTTATTAATTATATAATACATTAAATATAGTATTGACGACATAAAAATAAAAATTAATAATGTGTATGATTATATTTTTTAAATTAAATGAATATTTTTTTAAATAAAATTCCCTATGATTCTGAATCTTTAGTACCGGTGTAACCATTGTAAATAGGTACCGAATATTATTTCCTGGAAATGATCAGTTTTGCTGATGACATAAAAGTAATGCTAGTGAGGTAGGGTGCTCGTATCTGTGGCACACGCGATGAATCACGCGCGTTGATTCATAAAATAATGTTTGTATATTTGTTCGTCGTTCTGATAATTAGAACAAAGAATTCGTTTTTCCGTCTACCTGCGCAAGGGCGTTTGGAACTTTGGTTTTATCAAAATATTCACAACCGAATACTGGCGAATACCACAACATAAAAAAAACAATTAGGATACCAACACTACCTTATAGCGTTGTCTGTGGAATATCTTTATTTGGTACTACTGTAGTAACCTGTTTTATTATCTATTTTAGTCAATCTATCGGTATACTAGTATTGCAGAATTTTTAGGTATTGGTATCGGAAACAATATAAATGTTAGTTCACCGATACCTCACAACCGAAGCCTACTTTAAAAATTTGTCTCACTTGTTACTGACCTAAATTTTCGTATATATATATATATGTACGGTACGGTATTAAATTATTTTATTTATATTAAATATATATATACCGTATGATATTAGGAATATTATATAAATACAGGTATAATACAGGTACAGTATTATTTGTAAAAATGTCACAAAAATTTCCCATTAGGTAGTAGCTATTTAGAATTGTCATCTAAAATTCTAAACTAACCTCACTTTTTAAATTCCAATAATCGTATATACTACCTATACGATCCCATCTGTAGAATTGTCACCTCAGATGTCCATATGTAGAATTGTAATCTGAGGTAACAATTCTATATAGCCTGATATTTAATTATATAGGGGCCTATTAAACCATGTAGGAGACTAGGAGTCCACAATCGATACATGGAATGTACTTTCGCTAGGCCATATTACCAAGTCTTAAGATCAAGATACGGTAGGTACGGTTACTGGACGGTAGTATGTCAAAATGGTAATCAGAGATTTACTCGTCATTATTTTCTTGTTCGAAGTTTTAATAATGTTTCGAGTCAGGATATCAGATTGAAATATATTTAATTAGCTCGAGTTTCGAGTTAGGCTTAATTAGTTAGTCAGACAAGCAATTAAACGTACGATAGGTACTACTTATTACGAGTCTATGACGCTGCTTTGATCCATTGTATAATTTGGCGACAAGTTTTTTCCAGGGGTGTCCTTTCTACAGGTACGGTAATGAATGCATGGTTAGGACAACTACTATAAAAATAAACTGCAGGGACGGAATTATTCAATTGCTTCCAACTTTTTAATTAATTTCGCTCTCAGACTTTGTAGTTTGTTAATTAGAATTCAGATGGCGTGAAAATGTTGTCATGTCTATTCATTCACCTCTCTTTAATCCTTCTTGAATGTTTAGTTCACAAAATTTACAAGACACATATAATAATAATGGTCAACATAACTCAAATTCCAGCCAATTCTTTGCTTGAAACTACAAAACAACATTTCGGTAAAGGGATTATCAACAGGTGGATGGGTTGTTAAGTATTCTTGATGAATATCTACGAGCGGATCATTGTGGGAATGGGAAATATGTTTAAATGGACGGTATGTGGCTCGACTTCAGTTGGAGGTACCGTATACCTATTAATTGGGCAGAGAGGAAGCTACTATAATTGAAAATTGAGTAAATTCAATGGATCTATCCAAGATCAAGGTCACCAAATAATACAAATCCAAGATCAAGGACCCAAAGGTAGTTGGGGTCTTGATCTTCGATTGATCGAATACAATTTTTTTAAATAGTTCAAAGTTCTAAAATAATGAGAGACATTCACAGGATTTTTTTACAAATATTTTGTCATGTCAACTAATGATTATTTTTAAATTTTCTCTTTGTCGCTTATTTATATTATAAATTTTATATTTGAGACTTGTTTATCATTTAGTTTTAGTCCTACTATAACAGATAAATTAAACATTAGCAGTAATTAATTCATTTAAAATTGCAAAAAGGTAGATTAACAAACATTTCTATCGTTGATCCAAATTTCTTTCATTCTAGTTTTCAAACTTCATTTTACATGTCATTTCATTGTTTATAAATATAATGTACATGCAGAGTACTGAATATAGAATTTTTTTTATTTGTTACAAATATACAATATGTCAATCTGTTACCGTAGGGTACGGTACTTCTTTTTGTAATATACGGTATCGTATCGTATCGTACATAATACCTAACTTTGCCTGAAGAGTGAAGAGCTCTTATGCTCACGTGCTTCACGACATGCTTATAGGATGAACGGAAACGTATAAACTACAATAGGGCCGATAGGCGTATTCTAGTGTGTACTATAAAACCGATCTCGATCGAAATAAGAATCGCTTTATTGAGGAAATCGACTCTGATTGGTGGTCATCAGTGGTTCAAGGTTTTCTATTGATGGACAACATTTTCGACGAGTCTATTCCTATCCAGATCGGTTTTATAGTCGACACGAAAATACACCTTATAAATCTATTGTATTCAAGCACCCGTTTTCGCAGTACCGTAAAGTATGTTCATAATTCACTAAACCACGATTGTGGTCAATGCAATGAGTCACATTTTGTAATATTTGATATTTCAAGATAATAAAACAGAATTCTATAATTAATTTTTATTTCAATTCTAAGAAATTTCATTTTGTCAATCATTTTCACCAATTACAGAAATTAACGCCGATAATCCTGAATGACATATTTATTTGTAAGTACCGGTACCGTACATTCACGTAGCTATATATAAATATATACCTTATTATATATATTACGATATTATGATTAATCAGTGTGCCAAAATATAGAACTTTATTTTTTCATATTAAATTAAATTATTATGCACATCATCTATTTCTAAATATATTACAAAAAATAGCCATCGTATGCAATAAATTATTATTTCTGATTATTGCAAATTTCTAGATTTCACAAAGCTGCCAGAGCATATGGTAGTTTGCGTCACTTGTCAAATAAATTAGTTTTTATAATTTCATAATTCTCGTTTATATAATTACAGGTATAAAAACAAATGAAAATAATGTTTTTACTTTCTCAGTGTTTTTGTCCACGGAACGTCGGTAAAATAAACATTGAGAAATTTTTCACAATGTCTACGACTCTTTTTCGCTTTGGTAGAATAACAACAAAGTCATTTTTTAACAGTTCCACCGATACCAATATTTTGGCCGATACTTTAAATAGTTTGATGTTAATACATACTACCGTAGGTACCGTTGTCTATGGATATGGTACATAATAATTTTTTATCTCTAAAATGATTTACAAGCGATTATTTTTTTTTACTGGTGCTTACAAAGTAAGTATTTTTTTATATCGTAGGACGTAGGACGTAGGTGGTACTTAATTTACTGATATTGGCAAAGATTAAAAACTAATGTAATTTAAGAGCAGATACAAAGGTTTGAAAATAGTAGAACAGTATTCAAAAAGACTTCATTGATATCGTGGTGTACAATTAATATAATACGAAATTAAAAATATCGGTTACGGCAACTTTTTACAATTCTGTAGTATCGGTAGATACAAATACATTAATAAAAGTTTATAGCCAATAGCTACTGAAGTACCGTATCTATACAACTCTATTCTTTTTAGATTGGTCATTTATATTTGATAATTATTAGCAAAACTATCATATCCAATCTTGATATTATTTTCTTAACATTTTAATTACCGGTACGGTACCGTAGCTTGTCACTACCGGTATATATATTCTCTATATTTGAGAAAGTTGTTAGTTAATTAAATGTAAATAAAGCCAGAGATCTTCGTGATGATTTCTGCTCAGTAGATTGGATGCCAAGATGAAGTGTGTCTAGTAAGAAAATTAACTGCCGTAGCTTCCTTCCCAATGCCCTCTTATTTTAATCTGTTCTAGAAATAATTCCTTTGTTGGAACATTTTCACAAAGACAAAATAATACGAATAGAATATTTACTGTATTATATTTATTGAACATATTTAATGGTCCACAGCATTAGTAGACTGACGGACTGTCTTTTATATTATCTACAATCTACCCAGTATCAGTGCATGTACTATGTTCCCATTGAAGCTATGTAAGAATGACAATGATACGGTATGCTAACAGTGCCTCCTAAAACGTATAATAAATAGTTGGTTTGAGTTTGTTTCGGCTCTGGTGAACTTTGAAATGGACTGTACAGTACTAAAGATAGTTTTATTTGTTTATTTTTTTTAACTCCGAACTAAGAAATATTGAGGTTAAAACTGTTTCAATTGTTATACATTTATTATCTCAGACATCCATTCTACACAGTTTAGTTTACTGGCACGTTCCCGTAGTTTATATTATATAGGGCTTGTGCTACATTGCTTATTTTCTTAATTTTGAAAATATGTCATGTTTTTTTAAATATTTAGGTAGAATATCTTTTATAAAATGTTGCTAAAATAGTGTTTTATTATGTAGTTACCCCAATAACTTATAGTATATATATATATTTATTTTAAGCTCAATTATGCTTTTTAAATGATGGAGTTGTCATAAATAATGATATATTTGTACGTGTATTCATAGAGCACATAAACGATGAAACGATTATCTTAAAAGATGGGTATCTCATGATTTCTTAATACACTAATTAGTCAGCCGATATAATCAAAGCCTGTCCGATGTTTGACTAATCTGCTTAAACATTTACTCTAGTGGCAAATATGACCATTTCGAAACATCGCGCGAGGCTTATAATATAATTTTACCTGGATCACCTAAGGGGTGGATGGGATTATTTATCCTACCAAACAAGTGAATTACGTTCATTTTTCTTCGTTAAAGGTTTACATAAAATTCAGACCGTGATGAATGAATTGTGAGAATATTATGCCTATGTTAAT
>JAJNBS010009653.1:0-10255 GCA_028455975.1 Notopais sp. c TS-2021
GTTACTGCGCTTTATTTTATTATTACTAATACGGTATTTAATTTAATTTTTTAATCTTAACTTTATATAAGATTAAAAAAAATGTTTCAATTTCCTTTGCAACATTTGTATTATTTGAATGATGAAATTAATGATTATTTTTCTCTCCCTTTTTTGCGCTCGTCATATTTGGATTCGTGGCTGTTTTCACGCTTACTTTTGGCCTCTTTTGAAATCTTATTTATTCTAAATCTTAATCGATCTTCTTCATTCTCTCCCATCATTTATTATATTCGCCTTCATCTATACTTACCTGAAAACCCTATTAGGAACTATCCAAAACAACACATCATCATCATCTACCTCAAATGAAGCCAAGGGACAAAGTAAGTCATCTCCATACAGTAATAACACTCTAGTCGTTACTTTTAAAACCAGATGGGAAAAGAATGTTTCAGTAGGCGTATTTCTGTGTGCATTTTATCGAAATAAGAATCACTTTTTATCTACGGAATTAATTCCCATTGTTTTAGTCAAAAATGTGAATCATTTTATTTGGTAAACAAAATTTGAGACTAATTCGGCTAAATACTGTAGTGCACATGCAAGTATGCCTATTGGCTTTGAATAGATTAGATAGTGCATGATTTATTAAGTAGTTTTCATTAGCCAAGATAAATATTTGTAGTGTTTTGATAAGTTTCAAGAATAAACTAAAATTCCGTAGACTTAAATAGTCGTAGATCTGTTATGCAAACCTAGGTCCAATAACGACCGTTGGCCTAATTGAAATTGTCTCGTTTTTGTGCTGCGAATCGTCACATTCGGATTTGTTTGAACCCAACTTCTCTAACTACCCAGATTCCCTTTACCGCAAACTCATGCATGGACACCGTAAGTTATTTTTGTTTTCTTTAGAAACATTTACTCATTTATAATCAAATTATTAGTTTCCAAAGCCATTTTATTCAGTTTTAAAATCATTTTCATTCACTTTTATAACATTTAGGTATAGTTATCATTTTGAATAGAGTTTCCTTTAAAACTTGTCTACAGTTTCTCTGTAAAAATATCCTTTCCTTAAATAATGTTAATTATTTTTATCAAGAATCCCTCAGCTCCTATTGGAATGATATCCTTGATGTATTTTAGATCCCGTATGATAATAAATATTCCCTTTTTTGAAACTTTGATTTATAAATAAAATCTTTCAAATACAGTATAGGGTTTCTCAACCTTTTTCTGGTCAGTGCCCCTTTAAAAAAATGATTTGGATGAATGACCCTACCGCTATCAAATAGCTGACTTTCTTTGTATTAGTTTTTCCTTCCAAGTGACCCCTGAGTTTGAAGTCTACTGGTGAACTCTTTTATTTTTAGGTTAATGTTACTTAATCTGATATCACGTCTTGCACATATGTCCATTCTGTTTCTTTGCTCAAAATTGTATTTACAGAACTGACTCGACCTTCTCCCATGTAAGATGTAGGAAAACACGAGACCTTTGAATTATTTGCTCTTTTTCCATCTAAATTTCACGGACTTTTTTTTAATGCATTTTATTTAATAATTGTAAACATTAATACGTTGTTAAACAATTAAAATTTATAACACCCCACTAAAATTATAAAACGCCCTTCTAGGGGTGGTAGCGCCACAGTTGAGAAAGCCTGCAGAGAGTTCTGTAGACATATTTTTAATTAAATAACTTTTATTTAATAGGTAATGTCGAATTCTAAACCCATCATCAGTGATATCAATTCGCTCTGACGTTTTCATTAAATTAAAGAAATTATTTGTGTACAATTGCAATATTCGAATTATTCTTTGAAAATTTAAGCAATTTTTTTCTAATGTAACTGGACTATTCGAGTGATTATTGTTTCGCACAGGATTCCTCTCGGTACCGATGGCGGCAAAGAATCGGTCTTCTTCGGGTGGTTTAGCGGGTGATTCCGGATCCACAAGGTCTTCGCTCAGTGGAACGTCGGGACTAAGTTCTGCGTCCACCAAAACTTATATCAATGAAGCTTCTCTTCTCGTAGTAGAAACTCTAGAAAATGGAATTATTAAGTAAGTTATTTTACTCACCAATTTCAATCACTCGAAAATAATTGTCCCCATATTTGTGAAATGATCATTTAGGTTTAATTATGGATAGATTCCTAATAATTAAATAATGAAATTAGACTGTATAAACTTCTGTTAATTCAGACATTTGATAAATATATCGCTGTTTCAGACATTATTTGGTACCTCTGTCGTTACAACGGAAAAACAAATGGCGCAAGAAAGGAACTAAACTGCATATATACAACGAGCATACGTTC
The DNA here is from genome assembly GCA_028455975.1 of Notopais sp. c TS-2021. Classification (NCBI taxonomy): domain Eukaryota; kingdom Metazoa; phylum Arthropoda; class Malacostraca; order Isopoda; family Munnopsidae; genus Notopais; species Notopais sp. c TS-2021. The sequence continues at coordinate 2,309 of JAJNBS010009653.1, forward strand.
GTGGCTAAGCATATGTCTAGGTGAGAAAAAAGAACGAAATATAAATATTTAATTTCCAAGGATTCAAATTTAATGAAATTATTCGATTTTTGTGTTAATTTTTCAGTTCTGTAACTTGTCAAGTGTGTAACAAAGCCTTAGCTCGTCGTATAGGAAAACAAGCTTACGAATGCCGGGATTGCTCATTGAAATGTCACAAGCCTTGTCACGTCAAAGCTGAAAGTATTTGTCCCAATTCAACAGTCAACTCTATGGACTTGTAAGTATTTTAATTTACAAACATTAAAAACGGTATTAAGAAATAATTTATTCTCACTGATCAATCTATGAAACAAAGAAGAGACTTGCTACGGTCAATATAATATTTCTGCAATTTCGATAGAATCTTCCTCAAGCAACAATTTATTTCGACCTATTGATCAAAAATGTATCTTTTTGCTACGAAACAAACGTTAATGCTTTAAATAATCTAGTTGGTTGATTAAGAATGACTGTATTTATGGTATCGATATTCCGAAGACTTCTTCATTGCGGGCAAGAAGTGGCCATTCCTCTATTACCGATCGACATCAGCATTTATCTGCTGATAAAACGAATGACTCCATCATCTACCAAGACTTGGCAAATGCTTTCTGATTGTAATAACCGAGGCGAATTAGATTCCCCGCGACAATCGCAATACATGTGTCCGTGTTTATCGGAGTCCGGCAACCGTTATTTCAACTTCGGTTCCAGTGATCGAACGAAAGGGAATAGTTATACTGAAGTAAAGTAAAAGTACGTTCGTGAAGCTATAAAATAAAACACTTAAGACACAATTGCTTCACTTTTTCACGGTAACAATTCGTTACTTATAGCTTATACGTGTAACTAAATTAAGTGTATAAGGTACGTGCATTTACTACTGCTTGCGATTACCGTTTAAATCATCAATTCGCTTAAATATCTAGATAATATTAATAAGGAAGTCAAATATTTCTAGTTCAAAAAGAATTTTTTTATAAATTGTAACTTATTTCGCTGTAAAGCAGTGGTTTCCAACCCGTATCTCGCGAGAGTATTCTGTGTTGCCATCGCAATAAATACATATTGCAAGTATCAGTATTTAAATGTACGGTATAAAACTTATTTGACTTAGCCGATAGCTGCCCGCAGATTATTATGTTTGCTCGCGGAGCTCAAATAGAGACCCCTACTCTAAAGTATCATTTAGATTTTTAACTCAATAAAACCTTTTCCAGATCCATAAAGAGATATAAACCACAATTCTGCACATATGTTGTAGTTTAATGTCAATATCTAAGTTAAAGCTTGATCCATGCAAAGATTTTATTGTAATTTATACTTGTAGGTTCCACAAATTCTCTCTTAATAGACTCCCACAATAGCGACAACCCTCAACGGAGAAGAGGATATTTTTTTCTTCAGGTTTTAACATATTTTAATGCAAAAATAACCAAGGGCTGCCGCTATTGTGGTAGTCTACTATTTGATTACATCTTTATCACATTTGTTACACTCAACGTATATTGTATTTCCTAAGGTACAGTTTGAATAGGATTTTAATTTGCTTAAGCTATGTTCCATTGGTATTGGTTATAATTCTTGGTAGCATTAAATTGCCACATCTAATTAATTCTTTCGAGAGATACGTTTTTAATTTCGATTAAAATTCTAAGCCTATTTATGAAAGATAGAGCACCAAAATTTTAAAATGGAACAAAATCCATACTTTTTCTATGATAAATTAATGGTAAGAAATATTTATAATCTACTGTATAAACTGTTGATAATAATACTATTTTAATGGTTGAATGATATCGAGTAGGTCTTTATCTTCTGTCTATTCTAATTGACCATTTCTATTTCAACCTGCTGGACCCTAATATATGATGATCGGTGAACCGTAAGTGCCATTGGTAATAAAGTATAATTCTTACAATTTTAAATCCATTATTTAATAATGGATTTTGGTTCAATATTGTATAACGTAATTGATTATTAAGGAAGTGGTTTTTAACATTTTTAAGGTCACTGGTATATATATATAGTTCATAATAATACAGTAAGATATATATACATATAAACTTTGAAATCAATAAAATTATTATGTTAAACTGATATTAATATGATGTTTTTTGTGACTTCTTCGAGTACGGATATGTGATGGAACAAACTCATTTAATTTGATTATATATTTGTTAAAAATGTTAATTTTATTTTTCAGAGTTTACGTAAAGGACGAGAGAGCTGAAAGAAAAAAGTCAAAATCCTCTTGAAAGTGATCGATTATTTTAACTTTTTATGAAAATACAATTATGACAAAAGCTACTTAAATATACTAGATAAAATAATGATGTACAGATAGATTTCTACGTTATTTTAGCTCGAGGCTTGAAATTAAATTAAGTTGTTTACATAACCGGTGAAAGTTAATGTGGCCACAATATTGTCTTTAATCTATGGTAAACGTCCCCGACAAAAAGCCTCGGTTTTGCTATAATAGTGTTGCGAGTCTACTTATTTTTAATATTAAAACAATGTCCAGAATGAAAGTTTGTACTTATGTCTTAGCTAGATTTGACAACCTTTAAAATCAAGCACTTATTCGATCACAGAGCAACACATAAATGTCATCGTAGTTAGGTGAATTTAAAGCTAGAGATGCCTTAAAAATGAGAAAATCATTCTAAATGAAGGTCCTTATATTTACTGCGGTACAGAAAAACATTATTGAATTTTCATTTATATACAAGGTTGATTTTAAGTTACGGAAATTATATTATTAAAGTTTCATTTTAACTTACGCAAATTATATATTTCATAGAAGGATTTTGTTATCTTATAATAAAGTTTATTATAAATTAATATCCGAAAATAAGATTAGATTTTATTTATGTTATCTTTTAATTGAACATCTGATGCTACATAAAAGTGTAAATAAATGAATGGAAATCTACTTTGGTAGTTTAGAGATTCAACTAAAATTACCTCAACAAACTCCCGTTTATAGTTTTATTTTGTGGATAATTTCAGATTCACAAAATTGCGCCATATATAAATGTTGTCGATTGTTTCTTTAAAATATGAAAATGAAACAGGATCCAAGCATCATTATTTCAGATATAAATAGAAGTTTTCCACAAAAACATGTAATAACTTCTCGCATTTTGGAAACTTATGTATTGTACCGTAGTTCATAGTCGTATTATTTATATAAAATGAATACAGGGCGTAGTGGAATTTATTATAGTAGTTTTTTACTTGCCTAATTACTACCTTCGTTCGTATACTGGGCCATCAAATTTGTAGTTTGAACCAGAAATACTGCATACATTTTCAGAGGTGCAATACGCTTGTTTTGCAACGTTTATGTATTAACTGTACTTAAAAAACCTGTCTCTTAATGTCATTATGGGAGTAATATCACAAAAAATGCCACTCACAGTAGAGATGATCACGATAAAAAGTTAACTTTTTATAGCCTACCAAACAAAGTAATCCAGATCGAAGTTTTCAAGTCTTGAATCCATGAAGATTATTTGAAAAAATGAACTCTATAAAAAGAGCATTTTCATGATTTCGATCCGTATCGCCATTGGTCAAAAATTGATTTTAGACATGATCAGTTCGATACAGACTGGTTTTATAATACACCAGAAAATACGTCTTTTTCAGGATTTATTCATAGTGAGATTAAATGTGTATTTTCACGTAAGGAATGTGACTCCTTACTGATAAACGCAATTCTTCCAATAGACAAAGCCATGATTGTGTATTAAAAGTACTTCTAGTCCACTGTTATCTCTAATAAATCGAATATATATATACGTTATTTTTAACGAATGTTATCAAGCAAACTGCATTAAAGCTAACGACGTAATATTTCGAATATTACAAGATTGGTGGGAACTAAATAAAAATAATGCTGCGAAGCTTGATTTAAAAATGTATAGAAATATTTTGTAATTGTTTTCTATTGTTTAAAACTTTTATATTTGTTATTGTATTAGATTAGTTGGCAACACAGATAGACCGACAAGATTGTACCTTTATATAATTGAGTATTGCGCCAATCTCTCAAGTTACACCTATGTTTACTGTTAAAAAGAATCCTGCTGCTATGTCTACTAGGTTCTTAATTGTTCGGTTATATTTTTTATATGGAAATTTAGTCCATGAATTATTTTCTCACTTGTGTTACCGGATAATCAATTATTGTTGTACCGTAATCTCAGTTTTTATGTCTCGCGTTACTCATCAAAAGAAACACCGAATGCAACTTAGCCTTACTTCAAACAATAATATTGAGGTATGGAAATAAAGTTCAATGAACATTGCATTTTCAATTTAACCCACCTAGGCTGAGATAATTTATAGCTTTTTAATATATTGAACGGGATAATATCAAAAAGAATATCATTGGGAAAAATACATAGGTAGTAGATTTGAACAATAAAAACCTTAAAAGATTTTTCTTTATTTGCGATAACTGTCGATACAATTAATATTTTTGTGAATTTCAGTCTTCTGTCTAGATTCTTAAAAACAAATGGGCTGCCATTAGATTTTAAAAGAATTCAGAAGTTCTAGGTTCTGTTGTAAAATCTCTTACAAATTACTGTTTAAAGAAGATAATATATACCCAGAAAGTAGGACATAACTTATTATTAGGCGTATTTTTGTGTACCTTAAATGCTTAAAATATATACCAGATTATTTGTATCGAAATAGGAATCTCAAGGAATTCTATTTGTGGAGAACATTTTTGACGAGAGAAATAATAACATTCGATGGCTTCATAGTACACGAAAATATGACAAATGATAGTTACATATAGAGTCCATGGTTTTACTTTTTAAGCTCTAATTGTGCCGGTCAAAATGTTCAATTTTCGATCTCCTGACTGGGGTAGGAAATATTTTATCAGGGAGCATATTATGCTTTTTAAATGAAAAACTGTTTAATTTTGTATTTTATTAGAAAATAATTTGAACTTATTCTTAAAATAATACAATTTGAAATATTACTTTTAGTGTAGTAAATGTATTTAAATATCGTACGCAGAATGATAACATTTTTCCCCCAAATGAAAATAGCACAAACTCGACAATTAGTTTAGTTACTTTTCTAAAAATGAAATAAATCAATGAGTGAATAATAATCGGTATTAAAATTTAATATCAATACAGTATATACGTAAATTGAAATTATTTATAGCTGTATATAATAGTAAAGATTTGACTCAAATTCTTTGTATATATATTTGATTTATGTAAATCCATTTAACTTTTTAATTCTCAAGAACTAATCATTAAAATACAGGTCTGACTACTCGATAAATATATAAACTTAGCTCGTTGCCGGTTATTTTTTTACAACGAAATAGTAATTTTAAAAACAAATACTTTGGTTGTTGTTTTCATAATAAAGTTGACATCAAATTTTCGAATGATATTTCATCGAGGACTGCCTGAGATTCTATCACGGATATATTTTCAGAAGACTCGTCTTTCGGAGGTTCACCATCGATGAGATCACATTCGGTGCCCTGATTTATCCATTGATTAATTTCTTCTTCGGTGGGAAGCACGAGAGCCTTAGCGAGAAATCTGTAAAGAAAATAATTTATTTAAGAATATTTCTATTAATATCATCATTCCTTTGAGACTTTTTTTTAGATCTTATTGAAAGCGAGAGAATTGTATAAATTAACTTTATTTATATCAATCGGTAGAATATATTACGTACAGAACTTTAGGTAATTGACTTTCAAGTAAGTTTAAACTTTTAAAAAAATGATCAGAATAAATTTTTGATTTCCCTGCAATTCACTAATACCTCAGTTGACTGTACGAACGTAATAATTATTAATTAATAAGCACGCAATGTAGGATTCAGTCCCAGTGCCTACGGTCTAATGCAGGGTGTCAAAATGCGGCACTGGGTATACTGTGCTAAAACCAAAACAACTCTCTGTCAGGGATTTCATATCCTTGTTATATAATCTAAAATAGCGTCAAATTGAAACTATAAAGAAAAATATAAATTCCTAAAAGCGTCAATTAAATAATTTGCTATTTTGAATTACTTTAATTTCAGACTTTAGATCTTCTATTCATCTACAATATTCGGCGTATTTTCGCGAGCACTACAAAACATATCTGTATCAAAATAAGGAATCGATTTCCATTGGTGTTTGACAGATATTGAAGACATTCTATTGGGGAAAAAATATTTTCAATAATTTTATTCCGATACTTATGGCAATAAGCATAGGTATATAATTCTGATGGGAATACGCATATATAATTTGAATATTTAGGCAGCAGTCCATTCTCAAGACAAATTTTATTAAATTGAATGTCCAACAATTTAATAAAATCATACCCTATATAATTCTAGAATAACACAAGATATATTTTTAGTTACAAAAAGACCAGGTTTTGAATTCAAAAATAATATTTTCTTTATACCATATATACTTGAAAAAATTATCTTTTCAATAAATATAATTATTTAATTTACTACATTTTAATATACGGTATATAATAAAACCTCGTGTATATATATCACTCCATCAGGTATGCCAAACATACTGCCCTCGAAAGCAAAGCAAAACAGTTTTTTATTTATATTGAAAAATGCTAGAAATATAAGTTATTTTACGTATAAATGAAGGACAGCTGAATAAAAAGTATGCTATAATTAAAGAACAAATAGCTAAGTAATTTTTCAATTATGTGGCCCACGACATATTAATTATATATGAAATGTGGCCCGCCATTGAAAACTAGTTTGACACCCCTGGTCTAACTACAATTTTGGAATAAAGTCTGACAAATGAGAATACCGAAGTAAGAAAATGTTCATTTGAAATATATATATATCCAATGGAAGAAATCACAAATCTTACCTGAATGCAGCCGGGCTGACCCGCAATAAGCCAACCATAATGTTCTTCATTTGTGGAGACCAGACTCTCTTTGAAGGGAATTTGCCATTATTTATCAGCTGAGCAGAAATGAATGCCAATTGATGAGGATTCACTTGTTTGCTAGCTTCTCGTAAAATCCTGGTTGTAGTCGTTTGTCCCTTTTCAACAATAGCTTTTAATTTTTGACATCTAGTCGCTAACCGAAGATTCTGAGTGTAAAACTTCTGAAGCATTTGTTTGTATTCTTCTAGCTCCAAATTTTTATAGTCCTCTAGATTTTCCAAGAAAAAAAGAGTTACAAGAATTAATGCAAAATACCGGTATAGCTATGAACTTGCATAAGTTTCTAGTAATTTATAGTAAATTACCTATTACAAGTACAGTAATAGGTACTATACCTATAATTGATGTGCCGGTATATCGGTATAGAGAGAAATCTGTCAATATTTTAAGAATTTAAATATTTTAAATGGGGAATTTTATTGAACCAAATTGGAATATAAAATAATGTTTCGATTACATTATTACATTGAATTCATGCAATAAGACTTTCTACTGTGGCTTAATTCAATCTATATTGTATTATGGCTTAGTGGTCTGGGGCGGTGCTCTATTGGTTCTACTGGATTCGACAAAGTGAAGTTGCTCCAAAGACAAAAATGTATTTAATCTGTTTGCATTGATTGCCTTGATATATTCTTGTGAAAGAAAGTAGGGAGTCTCTTGTAGAGAACCCTAGAATGATAAAAGAAAACCATTTGGCTGTTTTCTAAAATATATTTAATTGATCAATATTTAGACTTCTAACATGAGTCATTTTCAAGAATTTAATAAATTAATTATTAATACAATACATTATACAAAAGTAATTACAATATATTATCGAATATTCTTTCTCAGAACATGAATACAAAAATAGGAGGATATTGTGTTCCAACAAAACTTGTTTGCAGAATAATTTGCTTCCAATCTTTACAAATGATATATATATATATATATATTGGTAATTT
>JAJNBS010009811.1:0-13639 GCA_028455975.1 Notopais sp. c TS-2021
ATACTGGTTTTCAAGTGATTTCTGTTACATTTTAGTTTCGGGATTTCCCGGGACAAATTTTGAGCCTAAAATCGGTCGGGATCCCGGGAAACAATCCCTAGTTCAGACACAGCCACAATAGTTTTTCCCACTATCGTATTCCAAAAATTATTGTCATATTCACAAGCTGAAAAGAAATCTGGAATTATAAGTGTAAAAAAATTATTCTAGGATAATTTGGCGTAGAATATATAATCAATGGATGGTCAAGAGTATTAAAAAGTACTTTATCATCTATTGATTATTTTTCGATGATTATTTAATTTAGTTTCATGAAGTGAAAACAATTAAAACTGAATTTTCTATAAATGGCAGTACTTGAAATTGATCTATAAATACTCTAAACGTAATTGTGTATTCTGAAAGTTTCTTTTTGTTTATGTACTCGACAAGTCTTTGTTACTCTCTTAGCTTGATATATCATTACTAAAATTTTGCGGGACTAGTTATTTTCGCAATTCTTATCAATTTTATATTTTGTCAAATCATATTTTTTAATACAAGTACGGTCATTTCTGCTTAGTTAATTATAAACTAAGTTGCTATATTTTATTGTGAGAAGTAAGCGATGAAATGAGTGTTGAAATGTGACTGATCTCTTGCAGGTTCGACAGTGGATAATTCCAGCTGATTATGATCACGCTCAGGCTGAAGCCAAGCATTTGCTGCGGGAATCTGATACCGACGAAGATGAAAAACTTACGAAGACTGAAATCTTGGACAAATACGACTTATTCGTAGGGTCTCAAGCCACAGATTTCGGAGAAGCCTTGTCCAGGCATGACGAGTTTTAAATATTGATCAATTTGCACCAAAACGAGCAAATTTCAACGACCAATTTATTCTATTTAAAATTATTTTTCTACCTTAGAGGATTATTTACTATTATATATATCGTAGTTTGTTTTTATTTTGTACTAACAAATTTCTTACGAATTTAAAAGTATCACTTTTTACAATATAGTACGAACACGAAAAAGAAATATTGTTGCGAATCTCTACTTATTTATCTGTATGTTTCCGTATATTATTAAAAAAAATCTGACTAATCTACTTAATTTTGTTAAATATTTCTTTAAGAAAGAGGCATAACTAAGTTTAATGGTGATTATTTTCATCTTTGGCATTAATAGAACAGAAAATTGAAACCTACTTAATGTATTATGAAAATAATCAAAATATCTTATATGCAAATGAATATTCCATTTTTATTGTTAATAATTTAGAATAGAAGTCGAACTGAATTACGGTTCCTTGCCGTCAAGTAGGTTGCTACTGTAACCAATTTATGATGCCATTGTTAGTATAAGTTTTATAAACCTTGTTTAATGTAAATTATTTTCTTATCTCTGGTGCTATTAGATCTGTTCTATAGTAAAATAAAGAAGTTTCTGAATAAGTTTTTTAATTTTGAAACCAGTCTTGCATACTTATCTGTATTTAAAATGTTAAGTAGTCACATGCTCAGTGGGCAGGAGTATAAATATTTGCCGGCACCTCTTATTTCTATCATTCGTGACCGAACCATAGACGTATATTTCTTGTATCTTCAGGTTATTAAAGTAAACTCTATTTAAAAGTCTAGTTATATATTTAATTTGTATAACCTTTGAGGTCTGTTTTGTTAATGTTTGTTGTCACTTCTCTGAAGTCATTTAATGTTGTATTGAATAAGATAGTCGGTTTGATTTAAAAGCAAACTTTAACATGATGCTGCTTTTGAATTAGATATCTTAAGCTTTTTAACTTCAACCATAGGATAAATAAGATATATATTTGATTGTCCAATTATTACAGGAGGTAAAACACCTGATACGGTGATAAAAAAGTTAGGGTAACAGGAAGTTCAGGAATATTATTGAATCTTAAAATATTGCTCTAATATTTTAATAGGTTTATTTTATCAACTGACCAATTTCAAAATTCAGATTGGTCAATTAAATTAATTCTGAAATAGAACTTCGCAATCATTTTTATTTATTTAAACGTTGGCTAGAAAAAGCAAAGTCTATTGCCGATTCAGCGTGGTATAACACTTTGTCCAAGGTTAGATTGTTATTTGCCTTTTTTAGCAGGGACAAATTGTCGTAATCTTGAAGACTCGAAACAAAAGTAAAGCTGGGTACTAGGTACTTCTGCAAGTTATATAAAACAAAATTTGTTACAAAAAATTTATTAAACAATGGAATGATTAGAAATCACTTATCTCGTATACTTACAAAGTTATTTACAGATAAATAATAAACAGGCAATAATAATTTTAGATCTAAATTATGGTTTTGTTCATCCCAAAATTACATTCAATTATTTTAGATCAGAATAGTTTTAATAGGATATAAATCTGAACTAATCTTATTTTCCTAGGATTGGAGTCTTTATTCTAAACATAGAAAAATGTATAAAAGCATGGATTCTCCAGCAATGCATAACTACTATAGTGTAGTTGCACATTTTCCTTATATTGAACATAGCACCTGCACAAATGAGACCATTTATATTTTTCATGTCTTTGTTTTACCACGAAACTCGAGCGGTATTATTAGTTTATAGTTTTTACAATGTCCGAAGGAATATCATTTAAAAAGTGGTTCTTAGAATTAGGTTAATTTAAATGTTTTAAAATATTAAGTGTTTCGATATGTAACCTCCGTAATGAGACCTCATAGGCACGAGAGATTAGTTCAAACAGTAGGTAACAGTTCTATCTTCTGGTCAAGCAGGTTTGAGATCACATCCCGAAAAGGTGATGAATAACGAGACTAACTGTATTCAAACGAGATGAGTAGTTATAATCTTATAGCTCAGTGACCATTCAAATACCACACCGTAATTGAACTGAAATAGTCCATTCTCTTTGAACTTAACACAGAGGAGGCTGAGAAAGAACTTAAAATTATTGTCCATTTTTGATAACTAAGACATGTTGATATTCACGTAAATTAATACAAATTGTTTATATATATTAAATCTATAGAATTTGAAAATAAATTTTAACTAAACAAAATCATCTTTGGAATATAGTAACAAGTTCTACAGAATATATTTACAATCAGTAGATAAATAAATACTGGAAGTCATTTAAACGCTTTTTAAATTTAGTAACTAGGTTTTTCATTTACGATGCTGCGTCAATCACGTACTATCTCAAGTACCGTAAGTTCTTAAATGATAACAAATCCTTAAGTTTGATCCCAATTATTAAGGAAATCCAATAATAAATATTGTAAGTTTGATTCCTTAAAGAGTCTTTGGATTGACTAGCGCGAAATTGACTACACCATTATAAACTCGGTCCATTTTATACACTTCGTTAGCACCAAGATTCTTTGCTCGGCGCTACCTCCTCGTAGACACCGAGTGGATTGACTGCTTCGTGGTATTCTCCTCTGGTGACCTTTGGCGAGTCACGTGGATGCTGAACATCTCCCAACCTCTCGTAAGGCACTGAAGAGGAGGAAGATTCTCCTCTGGGAGAGCTGCTCGGAGTCGAGTTTTTAGACTCTTTTTGGACCATTTTAGATTCCGTTGGGTTTAATTTGGAGTCTGGTTTCTGTTGCTGCTCTTGGGGAAATTCATAATCACTGTCTATTTCTTCGTCAGGATTTGAACTGTAAATTTCGGCGATGCGTTTAAATCGTGGACCCCAATCATCCAAGTAATTGTAGCCTTGATCCTCTTCGGAGGAACCTAAAAAAATTAATACAAAAAATTAGTACAAAATAATGGACGTTCATCATTGTAAAAGTGTCATTTTTAGACATACCGTAATTATTAGATCATTACAAGGGACATTTTACTGAATTTAATTTTAATAAATTCGACATTACCAAAATTCTTATAACATTTTTTATTAGAAATTTCTGCAACGAATCTAGTGATGATTTGTTTTTAGACATTAAGTGATGAGTAATTTTATCAAATTTCTCTACGAACGAACCTGATCCCAAAGATGATAATGATGCGATAGACATCTCGTCCCCTTCAAAACAGTAGTGACGCACATCCTCCAAATGTGGCATTTCTTTGTTCATCTGAAAAAACAAACCGATCAGATAAATACAAATTTAAGGGCCCACTGTTATCAAAAAAAGGAAATGAGTACAAAAATTACTTTTTTTGTGTTATCACCGATGAATTCTTCGACGCCGAAACCATCGCTGAGTCGCGCTATTGGAGCCTCGTTCGAGTAAAGTTCTCTCGCAACATCGGGTAAATCTCTTTGAGTGGCACCGTATCCTGAAATTAAATAAATTCTCCAATAGGCACTTTCAACTAGAACGATCGTAGATTCCCCAGTCCTAGACGAGTTAGTACTTACCATTGACGACTTTGGCATCGGCAATTCGAAGTAGTTTTAGATCGTATTGAGTCATATCTTTATCCGCGTAGCCTTCGATGTTCGTCAAACCGATGGTTTCCTTGACGATGTCATTACCAGTCTCGGAATACGATTGAGGTTTCCTTCTTTGACGAAGCAAGAACAAAACCACCAACACCAAAACTGAACAAAATTTGGGTTGAAAAGAATTAATTTTTCAACTCGAAAAAGGACATTTCGTGAGTTTTATAAATCAAAAATGGCTTCTTCAACAAATATTAAAAACTTACGCATGAGGATTATTAGAGACCCGACGATGATGAAAACAGATTCGTTGCTCATTCGGAGCTTGGAAGGAATCACCATCGGCTTGCAAGTGTGGCCGAAGTTCTTATTGTAGCTCGTCTTGTTCATATCGTAGATTTCACCTATGTATTTCAGAAACGAGATACACCCATCGAAAGGTTCTATGTGGGGCAACGGTGACTCCCATCCGTAAGACTTTCTCATTGCATTTAAAGACTCCATGGGGGCTAATCCCCCCAACTGCAACGGCCCTCCAACGTTGAGAATGGCTGACGTGCTTCCATTCGCGAAACGTGATGAAGCTTGGCAAGCGTGAATATTTCTCGTAGTGTTTAAGCCACAGTTGGGGATCGACATATTGAAGAACCCGTTTGACCAATTAACTAAAACGTTATAGGCTCTGTCGCTGCGCCCTTCGATGGGCACAGCCACCTGGATAATGCCACTGCCGAGATCTAAGTAAGCCATGACGACCCAATCTTTGAGGATAAGATAAAAGAAGTCTCTGGGGTAGTTGAGAAAAGGACGGGACACGATAGGCCCGTTATATATCAGAAGAGCCGACGATTTTTCGGTGCTGAAGGTCAATTGCAGCGACGGTTCCTCGCAGGCGCCTAAAGGATCAAACCAAGCGAAACCGTCTTTGAATCTGGCTTTGAGAAGCTCGCATCGTGGTCCGTAATTTAGGTTGTCGGGGCATTGACACTGCAGTCCCATTTGGGTGATGCTGCAGGTGCCACCATTCAGGCAGTAGTTCTCGAATCCCACAGGACACGCACTGGGAACGGGATCAAGGACGCCGCACGTGCACGTATATTTCTCTTCCACCTTGACGCCAACCATCGTGCTCGTGGCACTCTCGACAATCAGCGGTTCGTTATTGTTGGCTCGAAGTTCTTGCTGACAACTTGTTCCATTGCATTTTTCATAGTTCTCAAATAGGCACAGATTGTAATCCACTACCAAGATGCGAATTCCCAAGCTATTTTCTACCTACAAATTATATTTCATCAATTAGAAATAAATTACTAGAGAAACTTGCAAAATGACAAATATATTTCTTAATAAATAGAATGGTTAATTCATTCGATTAAAGTTTTCTTTAATAACCAGTCGCTTATACTTGAAGAAATTAGGTTATGGTTATATGTATAGTATCGTTTTGCCCGTACCTGTTGCTTATGTTGCATTAGAAGGCCGTTAAGATGACTAGCGGTGGAGTAAGGCGATCCGTGAACATTGAAACGAACTTCCACGCTGTCAATTCCTTTCACGACAGTGTCTTTGAGGGTGAAAATGTCCACATTTTCCGGTGGAGCAAAAAAGAGATCGCCAAGTTGGAATTTCATGCGGTCAAACAAACTTGTATCTTTAAATGCCAACAGCTGTAAAATAATAAAGCAATTTGGTCACAATCTTGATACCACTTGGAGTATCACAATAGTTCAGTTACATTAAACACTCATACTGCCCTCCCTCTATATTTATAAAGGGCCATTTGTCTCAAGGAGGAAAGACAATTTTCACAGATTGGTCAATGGGTCATAAACCTCGTTATGAGTTGTACACAAATGAAATATGGCCCAATCATAAATATTTAAAAAAGAAAGTATAATAGCTTCCCCATTTATATATATCCGGTAAAATAAATAACTGATTTATTTAATTTTGCATAACGTTGGATTTTCTTGTTAGAAAAAAAGCAAACTAGACCATTCGTCCCAGATATACAAATTAGGTTAGATTAGGTTATTTTGCTGAATTTATATCTGGGATGAATTGTCCAGTAATCTTCAAAGCAACGCTGGGATACTCCTGCTAGTATATAGTATAAACAAACCAACTAGAATATATTTTTTATCTTTTTATGAGATTCCTACTGAATTTAATTAAATATATACCGGTATATATTTTTTAGCCCTAATTTAGAAATTTCCTATTTCAAAACCTGTTGGAATTACAGCCAAGAAGTTTACATCCTTTCGTATACATAGTTGTATTTATAATAAAATGAATGACAAATAATGAAGAGAGCATATTTATTCACAAGTCTTTAATAAATCCAACGTTTCGGACTTTTAGTCCATCTTCAGGGTAGAAATGAAAACAGGTTAAATAATCTAAATAATATCAGGTGCAAGCTCGTACGTTTTCAGGTAAGTGTAGCAACCTGTTCTTATTACATTTATAAATGCATTTTTAATCTGAAGATGGACTACTAAAAGTCCGAAAGGTTGGATTTATTAAAAGAGTTTGAATAAATATGCTCTCTTCATTATTTTTATTATAAAGTGAAAGTTATTCATTAACAAAAATATTTATCATCAGTTGTATATATTTATTTTAATAAGTAGGCGACGTGAACGTTAAAATAAACCTTACGTTTTCTTGCTCCATGACGTCTTGAGCACTTGTGTCAGCAATGATGAAAGAACCAGATTCCATAACAGCTTCCTTCGGCAGATCTATGACGGTGATGTAAACTGTCCCTTTGGCGTTTTCCTTTCTCTTGTTATCGTGGACCTACATTGAACACTTAATTAATGCGATCCTAATTTGTGGGCCACGGGACATTTTTAATTCGTTCAATGACACAAATTTCCAACGAGGAAATCAAAACAATAAATTTAAATTTAAAGTAATTTCATACTATCAACTTTCAATTATGATATTGATGAGACTGCCAATCGAATAACAACTTACCCTGACGACGATGGCGTAGTTGCCTTGTGGGGTTCCTTTTTTCATGGTGATGTTGCCGGCATTGAGACTGACAGAGAAGTAGTGGTGATCCGGGGACGTTTCGACCATTGTGAACGTCTTATCCGCAACGTCATAATCATCAGCGTCAGTAACGTACACAAATCCAATGATGATATCAGGGAACGAACTCTGTATCATTTAAAAACAAAATACCTTTAATCGGATATAATAATGAAAATAAACATTAAATATCGACCTTAAAGTTTAAATTATCAGACTATATTCATTTTTATACTTTGTTAAAAAGTGTTAGGAAATAAAGGTAAAACGAAAATGTTTCTGAAAAAGAAGTCTGTCCAAGAAATTGGAATAAGATTCATTGATTTTCTTGTATTTTTATTAACACCGATACGATTTTGTATTCAGGATGAGATTTATAATTAAACTGACCCTGTAATTATAGACTGTAATACTGCTTTCTCCGTCAGACATCGGAGAGTCATTTACGTCTCCTACTTCAACTTCGAGGAACCTAATGCCGCTGAAGCCTTTATTGTCAGTCGTCAGGAAGGGAATTTCATAGAACTTTTGGGTTTCTCGATCCAACGTTCTCTTCGTCAGCAGTTGATATCGACTGCACAAGAAAAAATAATAAGAGAAAATTGTGAAAATTACGACTGCGGCGGAGCTACTATACTATAAATATTAAATACACGATTTTTTTTCTACTTTATTGGATATAAAATTAAACTTACAATTTATATATCGAGATTTGAATAAATAAATTCAGGTCTTTAATTATTAAAGTAAAAAATTGTACATTTAGTTTTATTTTAAGGTGGATGAGCTGGAGCTGAGGATTTGTTTACCACCCAGCTATAGGCAATATCTGACTATAAAAAATGTACTTGCTTACATATAATCACGAAAAATGATTCTTACTTGGCAGATTTCTGTTGCACTTGGAATGTTTCGAATACGTTTGGGGAAGTAGATTCATCGAAGGACAGAGTACATGGGCAACCGTTTCCTTCTTCAGCGTCGTCTTCGTCAGACAACTGAATAACGACTGTAGAAGTCATATTTTCGGGGGAGACATTCTCCATAAATTGGGTGTAGCTCCTTGGCTGCAAGAATCACGAATTTAGTTTATTTTATCTAATTTCTCACTCTTTTTGCTTCAAATAAATTAATTTTGTTCTTACCGGAGATTGAATGAATGGATGATTGTCGTTAACGTCCCTGATAACTATTTTTACTGTAGCCGGTTCGGACCCAATGCCTTTGCCTCCTTCGTCGTAGGATTGCGGATAGAGATACATCATGCCTGACGAAGCAGCTTCTCGATCTAAGCACTGAAGCAAACGAAAATATACTGTTAATATAAATTACCCAACGAGAAATTATAAGAAATCTGTGTGGGATAAAGTGTCGCTTACATTTTTAACTTGAATCATTCCAGTTTGTCTGTCGATTGTGAAATTTCTTTGGTCTGGAATGCTCAGAGAGTAGGTCAATTCTCCCGTTTTTGGATAATCGGGATCGTAAGCTTTAACCTGCAATATTTTATTTATTAATAGGGATAGAGTTAGTTTAGAGTCTAGATCTAATTTCTATATCTCATTCCCTGCAGAAGTCTATAATGCTCCATGTAGCTTGATATGGTATGTAGTCCATGAAATTATAATTGTTAGTGATGTGCCGATACCAAAATTTCAACCAATACGGATAAAGTATATATATATAACAAATTAATAATTTCCTATTAAATAATTGAAAAATACACAAAATATATTTATAAATCATGAGTACTATAAATTAAACTAGTCAATTATATAGCTATGTATTTTTCATAGCAATTGAAAATTAGTCTTAAATTCTATATAATTCTCCATCTAAATTGGTAAAAATATATATATACCGGTAATTGTATATTTGTAACCAATTTCGATATAAAATATGTTCCATTATCTTTAATACAGATATATATATCGGCACATCATCTATAATTATGTTAAGGTACCTACCTACAACACCTTTTTTGCTTACATTCCTTTTAGTAGATCGTAAATAATAGCTTTTTCAGTGTTGGGACTTATGAGATTTCATAAATTGAGAAATTAATTTGTTTTCCTGTTTATATATACAGAAGAATCAACCATTTTCAATGAAAAGAACTACTGACCTGAGATACATCGACATCACATTCATCATTCTCGGTAACGTAGGAGATGTATTCGGTGGGTTTGAACACTGGGGCCTGATCGTTCTTGTTCAGAACTGTGATGTGAACTTCCGTCGTATCGAAACTCAGACCGTCAGAAACTCTGATTTTTAAAGTGAACTGAGAATAAAATAATAATTTTAGTAGAGAAGTGAGGGAACATTTTTATTCTTATTGAAATACAAGTAAATATCAACAAAATTCGAGATGAGATTAAATTGATTTAAAATATCAGATAATTTATCTGAATAAAATCAGTGTCTCACATTTCTGTCATTGACGGGAGAATCGTAATCGAGTGGCCTCTGAACCACGATGATTCTCTTTTCTTGGTTAATTTTGAACTTTCTCTCTTCATTTCCTTCGATAATTTGAAAGGAAAATTCGTTCACTGAAATATAAGTATAAATTGCTTCATTCCGTGATCACTTTAATGTAAGGAGGAGATTATATTAGAAAACCATAGGAATCACTTACGTATATCGGCATCATCAACTTTGAGCACCAATCCAATATCTTTGTTGAGAATAATATCTTCGTCTACTTGGGTTATATATTTGCCATTAATCAGGTTGAAACTTGGTGGAGAATCATTCTGGTCGTTGACAGAAATCCAGTACTGACGAGTTCGAACTGTAAAGCAACGAATACGGTAATTAAGCTTCTATTTCGCATTGTTGCATCTAATACAAAATTAAATAAACTACAGAATCTTGCATTATTGGTAATAATTAATGTAGGCCCAATAATGGTTAAAGTAGTCTAGTCAAAGGGGATTACCATTCGTGCCATCGCTGACTACCATCGGAATTCTATATGTACTGCGTTCTTCTCTGTCCAGAGATTTCTTCGTCCACAATTCGCCAGTGTCTCCATCAATGCGAAAGTTCGCTTCCACGTGAGGAGCAGGATTTTCGAACGAATAGTGCAACTAAACGCGAAAAATAGTTTCATTAATGATACGATAGGTTCAGTTGTATACAGACCACTACTTATTCTATTGCTGTATCCATTGACAGAAAAGAAGTGCAAACCTGTCTGAATTCGGGCGAGGTGTCCTTGTCAATGGCTTGAACTGTCATGACGAGACTAGCGGCCGCGTTCTCGGAGATCGATCCAGCATAAGGCTGCTGTAGAACCGGAGGATTATCATTCACGTCCATAACTTGAACACTCACTTGGTAGTCAAAGTTTATTCCATTGTCGTTCTGTTGTAAAAGTAGAAGGTCACTATAGTCATTGAACTGGCGACAAAATTGTGTTACAATAAAATATTATCTTTCATTGAAACTTACTGAAAGTGTGACGGTGAGCATATAGAACTGGAGATCTTCGTAATCCAAATTCCGAGTAGACAGATAAATGTTTCCACCAATTGTTCCTGGTTGACAACCAGTTTCTGAGGGCGTAGCAGATCTAAAAATACACAAAATTAACTGAGTTTTTCTTGTTCTAGAAACTTGTCAAGTACTCCACGATACTACTGGCAGGAGTTTCATATATATTCTAGGAGAATAAAGTACAAACTATAATGTCACTGACACGTGATAGGACTCTGACAGGGACAGTTTTTGGGTCATTTCAAGACAAAGGCTCCCAGAATTTACACTTCAAGATTAAGCCCCCCCCCCTCAATGAAGGGAGGGTGATGTTTGATTAGTATGGGGGCCTTAGCCTTCAAGTGATCCCATTTTTTATTTCAGAATTAAAAAACATTTTATATCTCATTCTCAGGTGTCAATTATGGACCAATTGCAGAACATTTAGTTTACAGTCAACTAAGTTTGTATATTAAATAAAAGTTTCTTTAACCGGCATGTAATGCAATTATCTGTGCAATGATGAAATTATTAGTCTTAAGATTTTGGTCCTATTGCATCTTTAAATCTGCATAAAAAGAAAATTTGTTTTACAAACCTGATGTCGAAAGTCCCTTCATTATTGGTGGACTTCTGGTTTCCATTTTTAATGTCCATATAAATTTTATTACTCTTGGCTGAATTCGCTCTGTCAACATCAGTAGTATTACGATTAATAAAATATATAATCAACAATGTTTTTGCATCTAAATACATCAAATTTAAACTAATTTTATTGTTTAACATTTAAATTACATATTTAGCCATAAAACTTTTCTAGAAAATAGTAGACATGTATTTCTTTAATTAAAAAATGGTTTACGACATAAATGCTCGTAAAAATTGAAAATAACTCAAACTTTTTGGGATTAGCATTTAACATATCATAGTGCTTATTAAATTAAATCTTCGTATAGGTTAAAATGAAGTTACCTAGCACATATGGAGACAACGTTGGAATCTCTCTGGGAATCTTCAGAGATGTACACTTCTGAAGGGATCTGTCGCTCTACTGAAGGAGGCATCGCACCCGGACGAACAACATTGAAGTTCACATCTACAGTAGAGGACCTCGAAGGTTCATTCCCTTCACCGATGTCACTCACACGAGCGATAAATCGAAAAGTTCTCTTGTTGACCTTCGATAAAATTGTATTTTATTACTCGATCAAAAGAAACGAAAATGTAATTAATTCAATCTTTTATATTTACTCACAACCATTTGTTGAGTCAAGGGCTGACGGAGTGAAATTAAGCCTGAATCTTGAGCTATGTGAAAGAATTCTCGATCAGCTAAATTGTCTCTAGCCTGAAGCGTGAAAGCGGTTTCTGCATTTTTACCAGCATCGGCGTCCGTAGCCGTTAAACGAAGAATGGTTACGTTCATAGGAGTGTCCTGGGGCACATCTTGGTAGTAGAACTGTAGACACAATAGGTATATGTATCTTATCATTTCTTTGCTTACATTATATTATAGGATAGATCGCGAAAAATAGTTTTTCGAATAGTATATCACAGACTTAAACATTCTAGCCACTACTGCAGTGTACCGATTCATATAAACGATTTAGTTGCCAAATATCGGTAGGTAAAAACATATTGTGACCACCAACCTGTTGGTCAAAGATTGGAGAGTTGTCATTTATATCTTCCAGGACGATAGTGAAGGAACAGGCACTTTGCAATGGATCTTCCGCAGAATCTTTAGCAATAACAGTAATAAGACGTTCTTTGTCGTCTCTATCACGATCCAATGGCTATAAAAAATAATTATAGACTTATCATACAGCAAACTTTTTTATCATTCATTCCCAATACACTCGGATAGTTGCAAACTTTTTCAAGGGACACTTTAGTAACCAAAATGGAAAACTATAATTTCTAGGAGAATAAACCATAAAAAATCTTTACTTAGTTCAATTTTCCCACAATTGTACAGAAAAAAACACAAATAAATCTCAAAAATAGTAATAACTTTGCAACCGTTATGTACGGTAGTTAAAATGTCAATAGTATCGTACCTCGATGGCCTTAATTTGACCACTATCTTTATCGATGCTGAAGGAATCACTTTGCACTAGAGAATAAACGACCTGACCATTGACACCTTGATCTCTGTCTGTTGCCACAACCTTGAAACAAATATGAAATCATTAAACAATAAACCAATTAGAATCACTTTTCAAAGTATTAAATCTCATTCTTAAGTTACAGTTGACATATTTTCCACCCGCCCCCGACAGAGTAAATGAGACGGCCTTACCATGACTATGTCTTCAGGAATAGTTTGGTTTTCGCGAACTCTCATCCGATCATATCCTGAGCAATTTTCAAAGACGGGAGCGTTGTCATTTTCGTCTGGGAACAAAATACAAATAATTCAACCGCTTCAATAGGCACTTAGGATATAACACTGTATTATTCATATTGAAAATAACATGCACAAAAATAATAGTAGATACTACATTGGAAGAGCAAGAAATATTTTTATTCATACTGCAATTTAAATAATTGCAACATCAAATTATTATAATTCATATTTAAATATCACACTAAAAAATCTAATCGTTGTTAAAATGACATTTTTTACCAGATTGGTGGGTTAGTTTTATATGTCAATTAATGAAGAAAAAATCGGTAGCAAATGATATCTGTAAATAAATTTAATTATTTTATTAATAATATATATAT
>JAJNBS010009885.1:0-11536 GCA_028455975.1 Notopais sp. c TS-2021
TCGCTTCGCTCTCACGATCTAACCTTATTCGTTATATTACTTTAATCGGCTTCCTTTTTTAGATGCTTTAAAACCATATCGTGACAGTCCATAACATCACAACGGTGATGAGGTTGCATTTTTTCGGCTGCGCCTTTGATTACTTTGGGTAGCTTTTGGACTGCTCTAATTTCTCCATTGGCAGACATGATCACGACCACAGACTTATTGATGAACTTGTGATCTGTTTCTTTGTGCTTATGGTATTTTTCAGCTCTAACTAAGACAATTAGAGACTTTGTCCTTTTTAGAAGCAGAGACTTCAAGCCATTTCGAGAACATTTCAAGTCGCTTCCTTTTATTGCGTGACGGTGTCTTCCACGGCCGAATTTTGCTCCCCAAATTCGAGATGAGAAAACGACGGTGTTATCCTGTGTGATCCACTTCTTTCCATCCGCATTTGAAAATGCGAGTTCTAAATCGTCTATTATGCCTTCACGAGGTTTAGGCCATTCATTCGCACCGTCAATACCATATGGGTCATATTCATCCATTCGGGCGCTTTCATCCCGATATCCGTCTATGAGTGGGGATAATGGATCCAGCCTACGGTTTGACCAATGATCGTAATCATCATCTTTGATTGGCAAATAATTGTGAAAGGAGGTTTGCACCATCAGTGCATATGCTAACCCACGCACTTGTGAGGGTTCGATCAAAGCAGAAGAAATACGGTAATTTATCCCTTCATTGTCAGACCAGTTACCCGATACAGTAATCTCACTTGCATCCGAGAAAGGGTGCTGATCAGAAATCTGGGCAGCGAGGCTTTTTCTTTCCTTCATGGTTGGAGTTTCTTCATATACATCAAGGTTAATGTCAGAAGTTGGCAAGCTCGATGGGAAATAATCAATGCTATCTGATAACCACAACCCTGATAGTGTGTATTGTTTTAGCCACTCTTCCCATGTGTCGTCACTCCAAACATTGATTATAGGGTGGGCTTTAACATACTTTCCTGCTGCTACGAAAAGGGCGTGATAGCCAAGGTAATAGTCATATGGTTGCTGTTCATCATAGGATCGTTCGCTGGAGGAGATTTTTCTTGGGCATCCATGAGAGCGGTTTACGTTCCTTTCCCACTCGGCAATGATGTTTTTCATATCATCAGTTATCTGCCAAGTATGGATGCCGAATCGACCGCCTAAATGGTCAATTTTATACTTTTTGAAATCATAATCGAAATAAAAATCTAATTCAGGTTCAGGCACATCGTCAGGTCTACCCATATAGGAATTGGCGCGGCGAGCCGAGCCAGCTTCACGTTTAATTGTTCCAATGGGAGTAATCAGTTTCTTTTGCTCTTCTAGTTCTTGGCTATAAGAAAAACTCGGATCACTATCTTTGATTTTTTGGATCGTGTTTACAGCATAGAATTTTTGTAAACAATGGTCGCCAGCCAGCTCTGAAAGCCTAATGATTTTTGCACTTATTGGTACAAGAGCCAACGGATTTTCTGTGGCAATTTTTGACAGAGCGATGAGTAGCCACAGACGTGCATGATGATAATAGAATGGCAATTCAGGGCTATGGAAGGGCAAAGCATTTGTCGTATCAAATTTTTCAATGAGTGTTTCAATAACGCTGGAGTTCCCAAAATCCGCATTTCGGATAACGGCGTGTGCCGCTCTCCACCGTAAGTTTGTATATGGGGACCCCAACTGGTTCCATAAAAAAGTTGCTGTTATGCCCTCTAAAGAAAAAGGTAACTCATAAATAGAAGACCATTCAGAATCACCCAGTTCTTTAGGAACATCATTGACTCTAATTTGAAGATAACGTTTTAGCCCTTTTTCAAGCGTGGTATCTGAAATGTATCCTGCTAATGACGCTGCAAAGCGCATCCACTGGCTACTTTCAAAGTCGTTTAGGCGATTCCCGATAGCTTTGAGGGCAGTACAAAGAGCCTCTTTCTGCTGACCAGGGGTGAATGAACAAATATCTCTTAATAAACTGCTTAATTCCCAATTATCTGCAAAGAAATCGGATGACCTTTGAGATATTGCTTTTAACGTGCCTTCTTTAATAAGCTGGTTTACAGCGTTTGAAATACTGCCCCATTCATCTTTAATAGTTTCATAGGTTTTTAGTATATCCTCTAGTGGGGCTGCATCTAATTCAGCCAGATGCTGTGTGAATTTTAGGATCTCATCAAGATTAGAAATTCCTTCAATAATAAAAGCGCAACGTCTCCAAACTGTATATGCAGTGGAACTATGAGTGAGCTCTTCATTAATGTCTTTGTTTAAGGATTCAAAATTGGTGGGATCAAAGTTTATCGGACGGCACTCATCTCGATTGTTAAAAGATTTCACCTGCTCTTTTAGACTTTCTTTACTTTGGTTGTTTTGCTCATCTGAGAGGCTATTAAAATGTGGGTATGTTGAAATTTCAATCCCATTTTGATCGAGAAGCTTTTTAAATTTACTAAGAGATTTGACTGGAGGAGAGCTTGTATAAGCTCGATCATATTCTTTGGCTATCCAGACAGCAAAAGACTGTTTTTGAGTTTGTGATAATTTAGAAAAAGCATTTTCAAAGAAATCGCTGAGATCCCAATCCCAAGGTTCTGCTATTTCATCCACACCTAATAATGGGCAAGCCAGTTCAGCGTTTAATTTGTCATACTCAATTAGATAAGATAGTAACGGGCCAAGCGTGTATTCTAAATTGATTATCCCTCTATCAGCTAGACGTGAAATGATAGGAAGAGCCTTGGCCCCACCAATTTTTGCCATTGCCTTACCATACCCCACCCATATGAACTTTTCGGTTTCATAAGGGAAGTTCAGTTCACAAATTCTGTTGAAATTGTGCAGTTCTTCATCTGTAAATGCTGGGCCGTTATACTCCTGTGCACAATGGATTAGCGATTCAATTTCTGGATAATCTTCTGATCCGAGCTTATCTGCAAGCTCAATGCCTTGTTTGAAAAGCTCTCCAGCCTCATATTTGGATACATGCCAAACGGCACGAGCAAGATAAGCGATGTCGTCGATTTTACTTTGGGTATCGGTTTCTTGCTTAATTAAATTACAAGTATGCTTACTAAGCTTAAGTGAGGCGCGCTGGGTTGATGGAACCGAAGACCATTCGGTGACGACCTCAGTGAGATCGCTATGGTTTTTTAATTCTGACTTTTCAAGCCATTCAGCATATTGTTCGGCAGATTCTGAGGTCCAATTCTTACTTTGTGTTGTCGCATTGAAAATTGCGAAGAAGCCAATTTTTGTAAGGAATCGCTTCTGATCTTGATATGGATAATTTGTTGCAGCATTGATCTTTGTTGATAATGCTTCTAAGACGTTTTCAGCAGTTTGGTCTTTGGAAGGGGCGATGATTGAATAGGCCCAGTGTGATATTTCTACTAAAGGTTTAGCTCTTTCATTGATAGTCCGTTCAAGCTCCGTCCTGCGCTCATAACCGAAGACATCCTTGCCTTTTGTTTTATGTAAAAAAAGGTTTCTGATTGCCTCCTCAATTTTCTTTGGTCCCTTCGATAGAACACTCTTTGGTAATTTTTCCCGAACCTCTTCAGGGAGAAAATCGCCGATATTTGGCTTGCGTCTTTTGAGAACAGAGTTTACAGCACTATAGAGAACACAAAACGTATTTTTCCAATCGTAAGTATTTCCATAACCAAACTCATAACCTTTAGGCCCAGAACAAAATGTCTTTGCCAAAATTTTCCTGGCTTCTTTTCTCTGTTTATTTTTAATGGCCCGAATAACAATAAATAGTAGCGGTTCTCTGAGGCTACTTCCTTTTCCCGGAGTCCTGAAATGTTCTTCTTTTTCTTCTGGAGTAGAAGCGTGATCAGCAAGAATTCTGATAAGTTTACATTCTTGTCTAATTGTTAAAGGAAAATGCAAAATAACTGCACATAGACAGTAATGGCTCGAGATTTTCTCGTTACATGCCTGTTTAATAATGTTGTTTAGGCAGTTTTCCGCTTGCCCTGAGTCTTTCGAATGAAGAATTAAAAAATCAAAGATACGCTTTAAGAAATTATAGGCGGAAATAACATCTTTTTTGTCTAACCAATTTAAGATGCGTTTCAAGCCACCGTTCAGGAGCATAACGTATATTGCTCCATACCAATCCTTTGTTTGGGATAAACTTTCTTTCTGAAATCCACGCTCGTCAATCTGCTTTAGCCCCCAATTAAGCCATTCAATCCCCAGGTTTCCTTTTGCAATGGCCTCATCATTCAATCCTGTAAATGCAAAGGCCAAGCTTTGCGATGAAATCCGCGCCCCTCTCCAGGCTGCTTTTGTCTCAAAAACTCGCCTATGAATTTCGGGGTCATTACTTGCAACTGCAAGATCGGGGAATTCGAGAACATAACGGTCTGAACGTTGGGTCCCATTGGCGATAGTAGCTGCTTCGATTAATAACCTGAAAATGTCATCGTGTTTTTTTGCTTCAATACATCCATTAATCGCAGCAGAAATTCGCGCAAGTTTGATATTTCTTTTAGCAACGGTGCTTGAAGCTGCATCAGGGAATACATCAGAGAATGCAAGCTCTATGAGGTCGTGGGGCCTACCGAACTCAATCAAAAGATTAGGAAGTGCGCGAGCACAATAAACTGATTTTGATTGTTGGTTTTTGAGGCCTTGAATGAATTGATCAGTTTCTTTAAAATTTTTATCGGCATATTTCTTTGCTAAAGTTTCGGTCGGTTCATCTCGGAACTTAAGGCCATGTTGGGTAGCTTCTATTAAGGGGTAAAGGTCAGATACGAAGCTTTCAATAGATTGAAGGGGCACATCAAATATTTTTGCCAATTCACCAATCGGAACAGGCGGCGGCAACAACCTTAAACCCGCAATGAAGCTTTCTCCATCTGGAGTGAAACTTCCTTTTTCCTTAGCGTGCTGAATTGCTTGCTTAAAACGCTCTTCCAATAATACATTCAGCAGCTCTTCGTCTCCTCCTACTGAAGGCGTATTTAATAAATCATTGCTTTTTAGCATCATATCGATACAGCGGGGATTACCCCTCGATTGCGATATTAGAATGGCTTCTTCTGCTGAATTTAACTGAATTGAACGAGCTTCCACTAGTTGCCTGATCTCTATATCAGAGAAGGTGGGGATTTGAAAATCAGGATAATCAGCCTGATCATAAGCTTCCTTTCTGCGCTCAGTCCGACATGATCCGATTATGATGACACCGTCAATCGGATTGATATCCAGTTCCTTTAGCAATTCTTTTGCAAAAGATTGAGAGTTTTCCGCGCCTGATCGCATTCCAGCATGATCAATAGCATCCAGAAGTAAAACTATATTCTTTTGAGGAGCCGTTTCCCTAAGTGTTGTGACTGCTTGGGTTAATCGTTTTACGGCTGTTCTTAGTATTGTTCCGTCATCAGTGCCCGGTAATAAAAGGTCACATAAATTTTTTGCAGCAAGTGAATTGATAATATGTAACAGGCTCTTTCTAGCTAAATGGCGTTGATCGCTTGGAGCTCGCCATAAGCCTCCGCCGAAACCGTCAAAAATAATTGTTTCATTGGTCTCGGAAAATATTTCCCCCAAAGACTGCATGATGACTGTTTTTCCAATTCCTCCTGGACCATGAATAACAAAGGGTCTTTTGGAAACTAAAATTTTATCCATAAGAGATGCGCAAAAATCACGATTTAGAACCACAGGGACTTTAGGAAATGAATCTGGCGCTGGATAGAGGTCATCTGGCTGGTTGATGTTAAGGGCGCCAAGAATGTCAACTTGTGTGACGCAATTATTGGGAGCCCCATCGCAACCGGCTTTCTGACGAAGGATATTTTCGATTTCAAGAAATCGCAATCGTGTGATTGGGTCTAATGAACCGCTCAAGTGAGATAGAATTCTGTATGTCTCACTTGAGATACCGTGGCGGGTTGTGTTTTTGCCAATAATTGAGAAACGATCAAGGAAGCTATTTAGCTTTTCTCCTTTTAAGCCTATCGCATCTTGAAGTGTTGCTAATTGTGTTTCTACGTGTCCAGTTACGTCCCCTCCATTTCGGAGAGCAGTTAGGGCACTTTGTAGGTTATCCCCAACCGGTCTGTTAGAGATAAACTGGAACTCAGTTTTCTCCTCACATGACTGATACCCGATTTCATTTTCAATATCATTTTGAGCTGCAACAAATTTTGTAAGCGTTTTTTTCAGATAGCTTGCTGTCAAATCCTCTTCAGTTCGTGTTGGTGAGTATTTAAATTGAAGTACCTCAAGCTTTATCGCTGAGGCTAGTGTTTTTCCACCGTAATATTGCACCAAATCAGCAATATCCATTGCCTCGTCACTTAAATTTTTGGCATTCTCAACGTTAAACCCTTCTATAGAAATAGTTGTCAAAGCTGAATTTGGATGAATTAATTGAAGGGCTACCTTTGCTGCCCAAGCAACATGGTATTCATGCCCTTCACGCGAAGCTCCTGCGCCGATTTCTAGATTTTTGGAACTGGAACTACTCATAAAGTTTTATCCGCATTAAAACGGTGGGTGAATTTTCTTTAAATTAGGTTCTATGGGCAATTTCAAATAAATGATTTCATCTATGTAACGCCGCGCTCAACTGCGTAGCAAACTGGCGCGATTTTTGGAACGAGAGCTCCCCCAATAAAGTAGACTCATTTTCATGCAGCTTGTTGTTCAAATTCTTCTGGAGCCATAAAGTCAATTCCAGTATGGATTCGCTTCACATTATAATAACTATCACTACTGTCCCGTTAACTTTCATATCAAAATCAGCTGATCGGTATTAACGCGGTCATCTCGGACTGGTTCCCCTCGAAGCAACGCCATCAAGTCCCGTTTATCGAACAAATTGAGCTGAAATAAGCGTAATATTTGTTGCAGGCTTTTATCGATACCCGACTGAAACTTAATGAAGGCAAGTAGCAAATAAACACACATCGCTATCCATATTTGAGTCATCACCGCATTCTTGCTAGTCCCCACAAATGATTTAATTTTCAGGTTCTGCTTGATCCACTTAAAGAATAATTCAACTTGCCATCGAGCCTTGTAAATATCGGCAATCGTCTTTGCGCAGAGCTTGAAGTTATTCGTTAAAAACACATACTTCTTGCCGGTTATAGGATCACGGTAGCCAATCCGCCGCAGTGGAACTGGGCATTTCTTAGCGGTTTGTTTGCCCGTCAACTCGATGGTTTGGTCGCAATTCAAGCCTTTCTTTTTCAACACTTCTCGTCGTTTAATCACTCGATGTTTAGCATTTGATTTAAGTCGAGTAACAAAGAATATTCCTTTGTCCGTCAACTGTTTATACCAGCTATAGTCGTTATAACCTTTATCAACAGCAACAATACTGCCCTTGGGAAAGTTAAGTGTTTTGCCGTCTGTAACGGTAATAAACTCAGGGAGGTACCCTGCATGGTTGAGTCCCACATGAAGTTTAATCGCGCCTTTGGTGCTACGGAAATCAGCCCAAGGGAAGGTCGACAAACACAGATCGATGGTTGAGGCATCCAGCGAGTACAGCGGGTTGTTAAAGCGAAAGTCATGCCCCGGAACTTTGCCCTGGCATCGTTTTAGCAACTTGCCAAATAATGCTTCATACAATGCGTAAGGCTTATCTTCATTGATACGGGATAAATTGGATCGAGATATTTGAACACTACCCAAATGATAAAACCGATGAGCTTGAGCAGCGACATTGTCAACGATGTCGCGCAAGCTATTCCGACCCGATAACTGAGCCATTGTCATGACGACAAACTGCGACCATCGAGAGGACTTACGAAAGGCTCTACCAGAATGATGCTGTTTAGCAAGACTTTCAAATTCATGTCTCGAAACAAACTTTAGTATCTGTGAGAGGATCGTATTACAATGTGACATGGCCTGATTTCCTGTTTTATATCAATGGTTTGTGGTGAATTCATTGTAACAAAATAATCAGGTTTTCAGGCCATTTTATCAGCGGTTAACGGGACAGCAGTGATACCTACTGCAAAAAACCTATAACTCTCGCCCTTTCAAGGAGTATGTAGCCGCAGTGCTTTTGACCTCGCGGTATTTTAAGGGCTTTGACCCCTATTGGTTGGTTTTTGGTAAGATTGCTGGGGCGTCGGCGGCGGGGTGATTATGGATAACCTTGAATAGTTTCGTACTCATGAAACTGAATAATCGTCATCTTTAGGTTAGTGTTCCTGCTACCAAAGATTGGCCAGAAACGGGCCTTGAATTGAGTAAACTGTCCTAGGCATTCTCGAATTATCACTATCCTACGCACTCTATTCCTGGATTTCCTGATACTTTGTTTTAATGAATCGCCTTCCCTCTGCCTTAGTATATGTAGCCCTAACAGCAGGCCTCAACAGATCAAGCAGTTCAGAATCTACTATCGTGCTCTCAAGTCGGTCAGCGTTTAAAGTCAAAATATATTGTTTATCATTTCCAAATCGTGCCTTGTCCACGAGATAGCCAAGGCTCTTAGTGAGCGTATCCTGATCGACGTCAAAAATATTATCGTGAATCAGAAATCCAGGATGGGAAGCAAATGTTTGGTCGTTCAATAAAAGGCATATGTCGTATATGAATACTTTTTCACGTTCAACACTGTGACTACCGTCATCATCTATACGCATAGTTATTTCGACTACCTGTTTTTTCGAAGTCGGCTTAACTTCGAATGACGCTTTTCGATTTCCCTGAATATATTCATGTGCCTCCAAAATTGTTTCCTCCAATGAGTCCAATGTCTCGTTGGATTCCTGGATGGCGGATTGCAGATTGAGCAACTCCTGCTCCTTCTTAGTTTTGACTCGCTGCTTCTGCAATTCGAGTTCATCATACTTTGAGATAAAGGCCTTCAATTGGCTTGCTTCATCGAGCTTCGACTGATATGCAGAATAAGTCTGCTTTAGATTCTTGAGGCCACCTTGTTGATCAAGAATCGACAGTTTTTCCTTATATTTCTCATCCAAAACGTCGAGCTGGGAATCGATGGTTCCAATTTTTTTTCTGATCTCGTCTCTTCTTTGATAGATTAACTGATTTTGGAAGTCGTCAATTTTCTTCTTGAATTGATAGACCTCATCAAGCTCTCGTTTGATCTGATCACCTAGGCCTTTTCGCATTTGCTCGTAGAATTCCCTGATTTCACCGGAATCAATTTTGCTTGCGTCAACGATAGGTTTCGACCGAAGGTACTTGGCTCTGAGTATGGATTTTTCCCTTCTCAAATCATCAAGTGTCTTTTCAAGATGAATGATGTCCTCTTTTACGTACTCATAGCCCGAGATATTTTCAAGAGCATCGATGCTACGAGAAATTTCTTTCACTTCACTTTCAAGCTCGTTCATATCCGAACGTGCGTCATCAATGTTCTTTTGTCGAAGTAGCTCTACATCACCCTTGATCTTCTTTATGAGCCTGGAAAGCTCATCAATTTCAGTTATGGCAAGCTTGATCGTGGCATATATCTCTATATCCATGCCTAGCAAATGCAAATGGGGGGAATAATCGTCCGGAATCCGCTTGCTCGTATCATAACAAGACACAAGCGACTTAAATTCTGAGCGTTCATCTCTTATCAGAGGTCCAATCATTGATCTAAAGCTAGTACTATTTCTATCGTTATTGGCAAACAGCTTTTTCCCAAGATATGAAGTCGCATCTTCAAGTTTTTGAAACTCTATGGATCGTTCATTCAAGTAAAATGTGGGGCGCTCTGCATTTTGAAGAGAGCGTTTTATCGTGATGGGCTCACCTCCAGCAATAATATCGAGACATATATACGTTTTAGCCGAAAATATAGCTTTCGGAATTTTCTTTACTCGGCTATCGCTCGCCTGCTTTAAAAGTGCAAAGTTAATAAACTCGATACATAGTGATTTTCCAACTCCATTTGTTTTATTGCTGCTCTCGTCCTTTTCACCCAATATAAGATTTAGGCCCTCATCGAACTCGACAGGGTCAATCATTTCAGGTTCTGTATAAAGCTTTTTAATTTTCAACATTTTTTACTACGTATGGTTCGTCAAAATCTATTAGGCCAGTGGTATATAAAAATATCAGTCCTAAAACAATATTGTTGTATGAGAACCATTTTTCCTTTCTAAACCCGTCAGTAATATCGAAGATACTTACTTTTTCATCCACTTTAGTCTCGATCAGCGACATGATTTTATAAGCAACGATGGGGGGCGAAGCCTCCACTTGTTCACCAGCAAGAAAAAGGCTAGGCATTTATGACATCCTTGTTAGGGAAGACATTACATCTGAGCAATTCGTCAATTAGAAAAAATCTGATTGCTGTAATGTCATAGTCTTTGATCCTATTTTTCATTAAGCTCTCCAGATCCTGTACAAGCTGCTTAAGAGCTGCTTTGGGATCACCATCGCAATCGGTTAGAACCTGATCGCTATAAGTCTTAAGGTAAATCCCAAGTCTTCGAAGCTTTGTTTGGCCTAGCTCAGAGTGCTGCCTGACATCAGAAAGCACTTCACCATATTCGATGTAGAGGTCCTGAAACTCCCTAGTCAGTAACATAGCATGATCCGCAAACCGATCATTGATTTTACCGTCAGGATCGGGTTCTTCTAGAAATCCGGAACCAATACCGGGGTGACCTTCGTCACTAAGAAGCAGAATTAGATTTTCGAAGGTAGCAATTTCCTTCGAGACATGATTTTTGGAAATAAACTGGACTTGTTCTTCAAGGAAGTGCCTGACTTCTTGTATCTCATTTACGCTCTTATCGCCAATTAACTCAACGAGCGCGGATATATCCCAAACATCTTTGGCGACGTCCAATTCGTGCTTAGACGAATCTCCGACTTTTTTCTTCCTGTAGGTTTTCTTGTTCCCGACGATTACTATTTTAAGCTCATCATACGTTTCATAGAGCTTCTTCTCATTGAACTTTGTTACTGTTTTTTCAATCTTGGAAAACTCACTTGTGGAAGTAACTTGAACCGCAATCTTTGCGGCCTTGTCGCCCAAGTCAATCGCCGCCACATTCTTTTCATCAACGTTGATATTCTGAAAATGGTGACCCAAAACCAAATTCAGTAAATCCCTGAAAAAGTTTTCGGAGTAAATATTGATATCAGTGAGATTTTGAGACGTGGATATTTCCACCTGAGACTTTATGTAGGATAGGCGTTCAATTATGGAGTCCATGCCAGCTTTTCTTGTAACAACCATCTAACTTTCCCTCCTTCCACTTGTTAATTGATCGATTTGTGAGTAAACCATTTTTTAGTGCCTAACAGTTTCTCCGAAGGCTGCTCGTAAAGTAGGTACTATACAGACGTCCAGTATAGTCTTTGGATTGATAATCCCATATGGCTATTCTTGAGACAATGCTTAAATAGTCGATTTCTGCCGAATGACCGTTTCAGGCCGAAACGAGACCTTCAACGATACTCCACCAACGGCCACAAAGGAAGACAAAGGGGTCAAGTATCATATTGGCGCTTTATGCTTTCTACGATTTTTGCTAGTTTCCGATCACCTTCCATTCTTGATCTGA
>JAJNBS010009996.1:0-10320 GCA_028455975.1 Notopais sp. c TS-2021
CCGGAATCGGTGTCGCGGCGTTTTTCTGTTTCATGTACTCGTGGGTTGAATTACTACTGGCAAAAACCCTGACATCGGTTGACGC
Organism: Notopais sp. c TS-2021; assembly: GCA_028455975.1. Lineage (NCBI taxonomy): Eukaryota > Metazoa > Arthropoda > Malacostraca > Isopoda > Munnopsidae > Notopais > Notopais sp. c TS-2021. Next base: position 86 of record JAJNBS010009996.1, read on the forward strand.
AAAACCAATAGCAGCCATTATGACACGAACCGCAAGCACCTCTGGGTACCAACTAGGGTTGCTCGCCGCAGCGGGGTCATTGACCCTTATCCCGGGGGCGTTTGTCATTTATTTTGTGCGTAATCATATCGCCAAGGGTTTTGCCCTTGGCAGAGTGTAAGGAGCTATCGCAATGGACTTATCCTGGATGGCCTGGACTTGGCCCGTGGCCGTTTTTTTCATCACCATCGCATCCTCGATAATTATCATGGGGTTGTGGGAAAGATCCTCACCCGGTGGTGATCCGAGGCGTGGTGTACTGCGCATCGAAACAACCCGAGGTGATCGATTGTTTATCTCCTGGTTAGGCACCGGGTTTATTAACCTCGGATGGTTAGCTTTTTACGGCGCACCACTCTGGGGTGGGTTAGGCTTATCAATCCTCTGGTTTATCTTTGTTTTCAAGAGAGTTTAAGTTGATGCTTACAAATTTGTTTTGACGAATACTTCGAGAGCGATCAGTAACTCTTATGCCATGTCTATCCTGACAACTGATGTGCCGATATGTTTAAACTTGGCGTTGGTGAAAGTTTTGAAACATGCGGCGCAATACGCTTCGCTATTGCGCCCTACGGGACTTGACCACAAGGTAAGTACGGTGTCGTGGGACGGGGCTACTTGAGTAGCGCCCTATCTCGATTAAGCTTAACCTCCCGCTTAACTATTCCTGAATTAGATGTTCATACCTTTCATCTGTTAACGTTCTCAGGAATAAAACTATTGCACTTACTTCTTCGCTAGACAACCCTAGGCTCCCTAGCTCTTCAGTATTTTTTGTACTATCAATTTCGGAACGAGCCCAAGGCAATGATGTTTCTGGATTTATAGAACCAGATACATCACGGGAATTATAAAAATGAACAACTGTTGTTAGATCTCGAAATACACCATTATGCATATATGGCCCTGTAACGGCGATATTTCTCAAACTAGAAACTCTGAAAGCACCTTTCAGTTCTATATCTGATACTTTTGGGTTATCAAATAGACCATTATCCACAAAACCCGTTTCTTTCCCATTGCGGGAACGAACTAATTCATTCTCCGGTACGCCCAAATTATCGTAGCTGAAATCTGTAAACACGCTATCCATCTTGCTACTATCTATGTTTGGTACGGGGTGGCAAGCAGCGCAGTTTCCCTTGTCTTCTGCAACAAAAAGGTCATGACCTTTTTGTTCTTGGTTAGTAAGTGAGGCTTCACCTCGTAACACCTTGTCAAATTTCGAATCAAAGCTGGCAAATTCTTCAGTTCTTTCAAATGCAGCAATGCTGCTAGCAATTGCGTCAAAAGCGATGTCAGTAGAGCTAAAAATATCGATACCAAAAATAGATTCCATTGTTTCAGCGTATTTATTCTGAACAGTAGCGACAACAGCCTCTTTTGTACTCTGCATCTCGATAGGGTTTATAAACGGTTGCTTCGCTTGCTCCATTAAATTGCTCGACCGCCCATTTAGAAACATCCCTCCTTTGAAAAGTGCCTCTTCGCCGTCATAGTGAAAATCAGGTGAAAAAGCGGCATAAGCTGCTGATGGTGTGTTTACGTCACCAAGTGACAAGTCATCCTGTCCCGTTGAAGCTGCACCGGGTGTAACTGCATCCACGCTTGTCTGATTAAACCTGGTGTCAATAAATGCGTGCTCACTGTCATGACAGCTAGCACACGACTGAACCCCATCTTTGGAAAGCGATTTATCATTAAAGAGTTGTTTCCCAAAACTCTCCTTAGACACAGTAGGGTTATTATCGCTGAAATTGCAGGCAATTAATGAAATCACTGCGACACAAAAAAACATTCGAACTGACATACTCAGAGACTTCATGAGAGACTACTCTTACAATTAAAACGTAATGATAATCATTCTCATTACGTTTTTCAAAGTTAATTTGCCGCCAATATCCCGATATAGAGGTCAAAGCCTTAGCCTAGAGCCTTCAATAGGCGCGAAAAAGATGTGCAAGATAGAGGCATGAATGCTCAGGAACTAAGGATCTATTATGTTTGCAACCCCTAAACAGCCCAGCGCCATATTGATGTAGTCAAAATATACCCGCTCCTGCTCCAAACGCAGGTGATCTTGATATTGGTGAGATAGCAGTGCCTGATAAAGCAGCTGCTCATCGACGGTAAGGCGCGATAGTTCTCTGGTCTCGGGTTTGTCTTCTTGACCCCAAAATTGGCGATGATGCAGTAAGGTTGTTTCGTCCATCAAGAGGCTTTTTACTAGCGGGAACTTCCCTCGTAATTGATCCAAAATAGCAAAGCCGTGGGTGTCGATATCGCCCCAATAAAAGATGTCGGTCTCTAGTAACCAATCCGCTTGGGCTAGCGCTTCAAACCCATAACCCGAACCAAAGATCACCAAGCTATTTTTCTGTGGCGGAAACGCCAGAAAGTTGATTTCATTTTCGGTCATGAATACGCGCATACTACTTTGATCAAAACCGAACCTTTGGGGTAGCTGTTTGAAATCTGTGGCTGTCAAAGTAATATCGTTATCGGCGCTGCTATCACCATCCAATAGCCTAAACCGAACTCGTTCTGGCTTGCTGCAAAAACCGTAGCGCCGATCGAATTGTTTAACCCCTGTTATGTCATTTTTTATTTGATTTGGTGATAGCGATAAATCCAACAATGGTGCTAGCGTTGCCCTATGTTGCTCGATAAATTTACTGTCGATACCCGGCAGACTGACTTGGCGCAAATAGATATTAGGGTCAGGATGTTGCTGCCGCCACCGAACAAAATCTAACAGTTTCGGCCAGACCTTTGCTAAGGATAATGTCTTCAGTGGATGTTGCATCACCCAATCGATTAGCTCAGGTGTGTGTTGTTGCGTCTGCGACACTAGCTCGCAAAATAGCGCTGTTGGTTTGCGTTTATTCAGTAACTCGATGGCGGTGTCTAGGCTGTCGATCCAAACCTCGCAGGGTAGGCTATTTTCGCCGATGACTCGGTGGCGCACGGTTTTAGTGACGACACGAAACCCACTCAATTTTTGTATATCGGCGACCCAACGTCGCACGGCATCGAATTCTTCCGTGAGCGCTTGGCTGTTGGGTGTTTTAAAGTTTAGGCGCTTGGGGAACAGGCCTGTGTCGTTGAATTGCGCTTGTAATAAAAGCCCCTTTCCCCAGTATTTTTCCAACTGCGCCAACAGCGATTTACGATCACCCCAAGATGAACCGGCCTTATCCATCAACTCATCTGACTATGCAGTTGTGTTTTTTCTTGATGGTAAGTTTCAATCGTCAAGTTACGCAATTTCGATTCGCGCCCACCAACATTATGTACAAAGCCGACATTGGCAACATGCGGTTCGATGATGTGGATTTTTTGTAAGGGTGTGACGATGAGCAATTGCAGATTCAATTGTTCAAATAGCTTCAGGCCGTAGGCGGCAGACTCATCCGAGCCACGACCGAAGGCTTCGTCAATAACCACAAACCGGAAAGATCGCGAGCGTACTTCGCGCCATTCTAAGCCGAACTGATAGGCTAAGCTGGCAGCGAGAATGGTATAGGCTAGTTTCTCTTTTTGACCGCCGGACTTACCACCAGAATCGGAATAATGTTCGTGCTCGCTATCATCTTCGCGCCAGCGTTCAGAGGCAGCAAAGGTGAACCAACTGCGGACATCGGTTACTTTGCTAGTCCATCGTTTGTCATGGTCGGTCAAGCCTTCGCGGCCTCTAAATCGTTGGATGATGTCTTTGACTTGTAAGAACTTTGTTTCTGAATATTGCTCATCTTCCGATCCAGTTAACGCGCCTTCAGTACAGGTACGAAGTTCAGTTTGAAAATCGCGGATGTCGGCGTCTTGCGTCGGTTGTGCTTCTAGTTTGATATAGCGACCAGCGTTATAATCGATCTGTGTGAGCGAATCATTAATTTGGGCGATACGCTCTTTAATGGTCTCTCGTTCGCGATGCAATTGAGATTGAAAATTGGCCACTTCTCGAATGGTGTTTTCATTGAGCAAGATTTTAAATTTCGCTTCAAAATGAGGCAGGTCATCGGCTTGTAGAGCCGTTAGCATCAGACGGTATTCTTCAGCCGCCTCAACCGCCGCATCAACTTCTTGAGTTTCTAGTTTGTAAGCATTGTTGTAATCACTCATGGCGCTGACTATTTTGTCTCGTAGACGCTGAATCTTACTGTCATCCGCATTGATTTTTTCTTGTAACCACTTACGCATATCTTGCTGGCGGTTGTCACAAGATTCAACCGTCAACTGTTGCTCACCTAAAGCTTGCGGTCTTAAATGATCAAGATGCTCAAAAGAGCCACGATGTTGTTTGGCTTCTTCGTGATTGACTATCTCTGTGGTGTCTTTATGCAGCAGTTCGGCATCTTCAATTTTTTGTTCATTTTTGGCGTATTCGGCTTTGGCTTGGTCCAGTTGCTTTGCCAAGTCAGCATATTGCTGTTCGAGTGTTTTTAAACGATTCGTTAAGGTTTGTAGTAGGTCGGAAGCAGATTCGAGTTGTTGAATTTCGGCTTGCATATTAGCCACGCGTTGCGCCAATGGTTTCCAGTCTACTTCTTGAAAATCTTGATACTCTTCTAGTTTATTAATGGCATTCAAGGTGCTGCTTATCTGGGCTTCTTGTTTTTTCTGTTCGCTGATAACTGACCCTAGATCAGCCATGATTTGTTCGAGTTTTCGAACCTTGCTTTCTAGCGCCGAGATTTTATCTTTGTTGCTCCAGCCCAAGACAAAGCGGCTATGATCATTGATCGAAAAGCGATCATCTTTTTCGTGGCGTTCGTCTGATGTTTTGGTTTGACCGCTACGCGTAATAGCGCGCTTTTCTCGACGAAATTGGGTTTGGGTGTCGCAGCATGCAATGTCGAAACGACGCGTCACTTCTTGCTCTAACCACGGGTAAAATGGTGAATCGGATTTGATGGCAATTTTACGCGCCAACGATTGTGGATGACGTGATGGCAATGCCTTCGGCTGGCTTGCTCGTACTCGATAATAAACAAGCCTGCCACGTAGATGAGTATCGTCCACCCATTTTGCCACTTGGTCGTAATGCGTATCGGGTACTAACAGTGACAAACCAAAGTTACGCATCAATCGTTGGATGGCACCTTCCCAAGCTTTCTCATCTTCACGGACTTGTAACAATTCACCCGCAAAGGGTAAATCAGACTCATCCAGCGATAAGGCTTTGCACATGAGTTGGCGGATATTAATCTGTGGTTGCTCGATATTTGATTGACGAGACTTTAGGTCGCTAATGGTTTGTTTGAGCGTTTTGTATTCTTCTTTTTTACCCAAAAATTCAAACTCAACCTCGCGTGATCGATTATTTTGATCGGCTTGTTGCTGCAATAATTCGGTTTGTTTTTTCTGAAGCGTGCTTTGTTGTCCGACAAAATCTTCAGTTGTTTCTGCGGCATCCATTGTTAGTGGTTTTAACAAGTCGCGATAACGCGCCGCCTTGCCTCGGCGGCGTTCGCAGTCGCGACTAAGCTGCTGAATATCTTGCTGTAATCGTTCGATACGATCACCACCGTTATCGGCAATTTGCTGCTTCAATGCCTGTTGTTGATGGCGCTGCTGGTCAGACTCATCGTTGAGGTTTTCTACCTTATTTTGCTGTCGCTTAAGTTCAAGTTGCAACCGTTCTAAACGTTCATCTAACCGTTGCAGTTTTTTCTCGGCAAAGTAGGTACTCAGGGCATCGCGGCTGAGACGCAATACATCGACACCGTCGACTTGTTGCTGGTGCAAATCACAATTGGCAACCAATGGTGTGAGGCTTTCTATCTGTAAACGCGCTTTTAATACCGCCTCGTGCGCCCGATTTAAATCGTCGAAGTGATCAATTAAAGCGCGAATACGCGGTGCGACATCGAATGGTTCTAGCATGTGGCTGCGAACAAAGTCAGTCAAATTACCGACCGATTTCATCGACACAGTTTGGTGAAATAAATCCATTGCTTGATGATTATCGATACCAAAACGACGACGGAACCACGCGCCATATTGCGGAAAGCGATCCATTACCTCGCAGTCACTTTTACGCAAGCGCTTACGTAGCGCGAGAATATCCGTACCGAACTGTGCGAAATCTTGTTTGATACTAAGCGCTCTTTCGGCGCCAATGTAAAAGCGTTCTGGCTGGCCCTGTGGCTCTTTCATCCAAAAAACTTGTGCCAATGTGACGGTCTGGTCATAACCCTGGTTATGAAATACGCCGAGGATAACCGAATAACTGTTTTGGTCTCGCAGTGCCACTGGCTTGGCTTTACCGCTGGCATCGTTACGTTCCGATTTGTAATAACCCAGCACGTAAGAACGTAGCGATCGCTCTTTTTGCTCGGCACCAGCGGCCTTGTTGTAGGCCACTTTATGCGCGGGTATCAACAAGGTTGTTACCGCATCGACCAAGGTCGATTTACCCGAGCCAATGTCGCCGGTTAACAAGGCATTTTTGCCATCCAAGTTTAACGACCAGACTTGATCGGTGAACGTACCCCAATTAAAAACTTCGAGCGTTTTTAACCTAAAACCACTCAGGGCATTATCACTCATAAAATCCATTTCGAGCGGCATGGGTTCCGCGCTTGTCTCACTCACTAGCTTTATCCTTATCGACTAATTGCTGTCGATAGACTTCGAGCTTTGCATCCAGCTCGGCTAACCACTGGGCATCGACAAATGCTTTGATGATTCGTCGCACTTCGTAACTCGGCTGGACAGATGGCCCACTGGGCTTGAGCCGCCGTAAAAAACCTAAATCGACAACCTTGCTAATGTGGCGTTCTATTTGGTCGATCAATTTGGCTTCATTACTGCTGTCGGGTAAAAATAATTGAATCAAATCGACCATGTTATCTCGCGTTAACACCAACCGCGTTTCACCGCCGCTGGCATCAAATTCGGCCAGCTTTTTGCGTAGTAACGCCAATAGCAAACTCACGGGGAAAGATAATTGTCGCCGAGCGATCAGGCGCGGCACTTCGTCATCTTTACTGTCAACCTCGTCGTCGGCATCGACCCGAGTGCGCAAAAAAGCATAGCCTTCTGCCTCGTCTAGGCTCAGTTCTAAACCGAGTACACCCACATAGTCTCGCACTCGGTTTTGCAGGGTTAATAACTGCGACCAACGCTTTGGATCACTATCTTGGTAAAGCACGCCCTTCAGCAATACCACCAATAGGCTGCTCAAGTCTGGTTGGGCAGCGGGTTGCCCTACGGGGCTTAATTCTGTTTCGTTGTCTGGGTGCATATCAAGAAACTATTTTTATTCCATCAGCTGGCAGATGCCAAATATATAACACGCGGCAACTTTGCTCTACGCTCTTTTTCATCGTCGCCTGTCCACACAATCGTATCCACGACATTGTCATCAACTAACATAGCAAAGCGATCACCACTGCCTTCCTCATCACCCAGCTCTAGGTAGGCGACCAATTCGGCCAGCCCCTGTTTTAGCGGATGCGCCCGACACAGGTCACGCAATGATACTTGCGAACGATCTTGCAGTGCTTGTCGAATATGGCCAGCAATGGCTACTTTGTCTACCATCACTTGAGAATACAACGCACTAGAATCGAGCGACTCGTCGCCATAATCGAGTTGAATATTAGCAATCTTCGGCTTAATCGGTGCGCGATAAAGCGGACGCTCCATTGGCAGCTCGATACTCGCAGCAGATGCCTCAATCGCGATAAATTCAGCATTGTTTGCGGGGATAAAAAGTAGCTCGCGCATCTCCAGCGTTTTACTTTCGATCCCGTGCAAAATATCCATAATACGCCGGTTTTCTAACCAGGCTTGGTCATCCAGAAAACGGCGCAATTGCTGAGATAACTGCGCAACGGTACGCTGGGTATATTCACCGGCTTCGAGCCAATCGTAATGGATACGGCGAGTGCGTTTATCGGGTTTTAGGTCATCGATAACGGGCAATGCGAGCACTCTGTCCAAACGCTCGCTGAATTCCTCTTGTCTTTGGGGCGACATCAAAAAATCCCAGAAGGCTCGAAAGCTAGCACCTTGGTCAGAATCGGCAATGGCATCGCGCTCACCCATAATATCAACCAATAGCTCCCCTTTCTTACCTTTTGATGTCGCAATGCGTTCACGCGCACGCCGATCAAGCTGACGAAAGTTATGTTCGACTTCGCGAAAATCAAACAGCAACTCCCGAGCCTGTTGCGTAAACTGAATAAAGCGATCTTTTAGCGCGGTATCATCAAGCAGCGATAAGTTGCCCTCCGTCACCTGTGCGATTTCGGCATCGATCAAATCCCGACGTTTGTGTAGTTCTTGCAAGCGCCGTTTGGGGTCTTCGTCACTGCCTTCAGTGAGTTGGCGCAGCAGTTCAAATAAAGTCAGCAGTCGCGACTCTGTCCCCACAAAACTGCGTTGGCTTAGTCCTTCTAACCAAGCGATGGTTTTTTCAGTCGCAGGCGTCAAGTCAAATTGCACTTCATCCGAACCCTGCCGGTAAAACTTCCGTAACCAGCCTTTTTCGGGCGCGGCCCAGTCATTCAAATAATCCAATGCCGACTTTGGAAACTTGTCATCGCCGAGCACCTCTCGCAAATGGAACAACTCATCCTCAAGCTGCTCGACCAAATCGGCTTGCGACATCACCCGAATATTTTTCGCAATAAATACGGTTTGAAAAAAGCTCGCCATTAACGGCGCATGCGGACTAGCTAGCAGACGCCAAGCCGGATGGTTCTGCCGAAGCGCTTCGAGGGTTGAGTAGTCTAGGGGCATGGGCTTAAAAGGCGATGAGGTTTATTGATACAAATACTTCTGAAAACCAATAAAAGTATCTCTAATTTTCGAGGGTGAACCGAACTTCGACGCAGCCTCGCTAATGGTGTTGTATTTAAGTTCGAGCAAAGTACGCATTTTAGTGGGTGACAACTCACCAACACCATCGTCGATATATTTACCGAGGACGAAATTGATAAATTGCTTCTGTTGATAGTCAGAAAAGGCCATGGCGATAGCAGGCTTCGCCGATTCAACTCGCTCCTGACGGGTATGGGTTTCAGTCGCGTAAGCCACATAGGCCAACATGTCATAAACATCGCTATCTTTAGCATCGATTAACGCCTTCATGCTATCGAGTTTTTCATCATCGTAGCCAGCCTCTAGAAGGTCTCGGAGCATTTTTTCGCGCGTTGTCGGGTCGCTCCATATTTCTCGTAGTTGGTCTGCATTTTCAAAAAACCGAGGTAAGTCATCAAACATCCGATTGATGAACTCCCTATCAGTGATGGGGTGACCTTCTGGACTCCAATACATCATTGATGAAATATGATGTATTTGCCGTGTTTTACCATCACTCAGCTTTATCACAATTGTCTCACCTTTCTCGCAGATACAAGGCGTACAGCCACATTGAACGCAATGATCTGACTTACAAATGCACGGTGTCTCACCACATCTATCACAAGGTTCTGACACACAAACACAGGGATGCGCATTGCATACAGGACAAGTTTTCGAGCAGCTACACGGATTAAAGTCGCAAACTTTGCACGGCTCGGTCGTGCAAATACAAGGATCACTATCGCACAACTGGCAAGGTTCGGCAGGCAGTGGATCGCCATCCCATGCGGGGTCGGCAAAGTTATGGTGAGCTTTTACAAAATCGAAAATAGTGAAGTAATCCTTGCCATCATACAACCGTGTCCCACGGCCAATTATCTGTTTGAATTCGATCATATTATTGCAGGGACGCATCAACACGATATTGCGCACATTGCGGGCATCTACACCAGTAGAAAGCTTGCGCGATGTGGTGAGAATAGTCGGAATGGTTTTTTCGTTATCTTGAAATATTTTCAAATCGCTTTCGCCAGCCGCCGCATCATTAGCAGTGACGCGCACACAATAGTCGATGTTACTCGTCCAGCCCTTTTTAAACGCATACCGGTTGATAGCATCCCTCACTTCACCGGCGTGTTTTTGAGTGGCGCAAAAGACGATAGTTTTTTCTTTAGGGTTAAACTTATCCATCCAATAGCGAACGCGTTTCTGTTCGCGCTCAGGAATGGTAATAATACGATTAAAATCGCCCTCTTTATAAAGCCTTCCTGCTTCTGGTTCGCCTTTGATGACTATGCCATCACCAGGTGTATACACATATTCATCCATGGTGCCGACGATAGGTAACACTTTAAACGGCGTTAAAAAACCATCGTTAATGC
>JAJNBS010010319.1:0-13090 GCA_028455975.1 Notopais sp. c TS-2021
ATCTAGCTTGAAAAAATCATTCATTGATTATTTTGACTCTTAAAATTTCCACGTTTATTCTATTTATTGCATTCATTCGATGTTGAATGTACATGAGCGATTCAATATTGAATCAATATTAACAGATCAAAGTGTAATTAACCTTAAAACTATAAACAATTATCTATTCCAATTTTATCATTCATGTTCAAATAATAGAGTTGATTTTCACAATGTCTACATTTCGTGAGGCCTAAAGTTGCTGGTTTTATTAATAATAATAATATATTAGATTGTAAATAATTAATTAAAATTTGCAAGAGCAAGTTCAAGGAAACTATGTTAAATAAAGGTTGCAATTTTAACCTTGATAACATTAGTTAATATAGAGAAATGTATAACAAAACTCTAACCAACAATTTTAATCAAAAATCAATATTGAATATTGACTCAACGACCTTTGCATCTGCTACATATCTATCAGTTTTACCAGTTATCAAAATGCTACTTGGGATGCCTTCTCACCCCTTTAAAATGGATCTAATCCATACAAATCCATTTTATTATACTGTAGGCCATGTATGACTAATTTATATGAAATTTTCGCGAATTGGTCATTGGGTCACAGCATTGAACTTTGAAGTTATGTAAAAGTGAAGTGTTTCCCACTATGCCATAAAAAGGGACCATCTATTAATTTTCTGAGATAAATAATAATAGAACTCTTAAAACTATACATCATATAAACTAATTTCCCGGATGATCCTGTCAGTAGCGACATGTTTGTCTCATAGATTAAACCATGCATGTCCGAGCACAGACCGATCTAAGCTTAAGATTCTAAGATGAGTCCTTTTTCTAGTATTGTGAGGGGGATTATTCACTTTGTGTGTAGCTTGAAAATATCGTATCATGACCCAATAACCAATCTGAGATAATTTCATTGAAATTGGTCATACTTGGTTTATAATATATAATATGACTTCTTTTTAGGTGATGGGTCCGTTTTATGAGTTTTATATAACGTCAGTTTTTGAAATTGGTCATATTTAACCTCTAATATTATTATAGTCCAAATATAGATTATAAAGGCTCCTATTGCTAATATTCAGAGAGCCAAATAATATTATAATTATATTAACATAAAATGAATAACGAATCTGCAATAATTTAAATATTCAAAGCAATATTCTCATGATCACTTTAAAGAGGTCCAGATTATTGTATAGACAATATTGTAGAAATTGAATAGTGGTACAAGATTTGCGCCCTAATAAATTCAATACGAATGCACATTTTTTAATAAGAAAATCAATTCTAAATACTCTATATACTGTAGATGTAGAATAATTTGTATTTTAGACCCGCATTGACTATACAATTATACAGTTGCTGGATACACCCAATTGTGTAGAATACACATTTATAGTGGGTTTTTTTTTTTGGTTCTTTGAAAGCTTTTCTTTGATATTAAGCTATATACATTTCCGATATATGAACTTCTGAAAGTGTTTCTCATCTAGCCAAGTCTATATCTAGGAAACCATCTTTTGATATCAACCTTCATAATGAATTCATTTATAAAACGCACAATAAACTTGACTCATAATGGTGCTTGCCAATCTATTCTCTGGTATCAAATTGCATTTACATACAGTTCGGAACATCAATAAAATCAACAGTTTATGGATTAAGCTCTCGGAATCATCTAACAACATTCGTTGTGATTTTCTCGATACGAAACTCAGTCGTATAGAATCCCGTCAGAGATTTAAATGTTCATCGAAGTCCAATTCAACTTTTGTGAAAGTTACTTCAAATTCTACCGTTAAAAATGACGAAGATCAAAATTATTTATGTTATGATATAGATTCGTACACATACAAATTACCAGCAATAAATTGTTTGGGAGGCGAAATCTTGAAAGTTAATTCTTAAATATTTCCTTCCTTTCCGAACTTCAAATAATTGATATACGGTTTCACAAATAATAGATAGGCGTATTTTGTTGTACTTAATATACAGTATATCCACTGTACAAGATGAGCTCTCATTGGTTTTGACAAAAATTGAACGCATTCAATTGGTGCATGGACAATATTAGTGACTATATTATTTCGATAGAGATACATTTTATAGCGCAGATGAAAATACGTATCAACGCATTGATTTAAATGTCAAGAATTGAAATTGAAATACATTACGCTATTCACAGATCATTTAGTGGTAAAATTGATGTAATTTTTGGGTAAAATAATAGATTTTTAATAAATTTAAAACGAACTATTGCCACCAATAATTCCCATGAAACGTGTTTTGATATTTCGATTCCTGGTAACGTTTGTTTAGTTCACAGCAATTGTTACATCCTTAATGTAAAGGTTACGTTATTTGGTGTTAAACGTCCGACAGAACAATATGGATGGATATTGCTTGTCATAAATATACAAAAATGTAATCATAGACGAAAGTTCAAAATATTTACTATATTTCTACAATTGAAAAGAAGAATTATCTATAATTTACCGAGAATAATAATTTCAAACGGGGAATTTAGATAGTAATTTAACATTATTGTCAAAAATTCCACTGTGGTTTTGAATAATGAAATAAAATATATTGATATGTAATTAAATCCACTAGATAGATAAGACAAAAATATTGTAGAAAATGTAATTTGAGAACTTTAAAATGTATAAAATATTATTTAAAAATGGTATGGTTGGTATCTAAATTTATTCATCTTTATTGAGCATTAATTCATTCGAATGTTTTAAATAAATATAATTTACCATAATACACTCTCCACATTTCAAAGGCCATAGATTAATCATGATTAATGTCATTGTGGCGTATGATGAATATGTTCGAGAAATTTAACTTGTTATATATGCATGAGTTATATTTTAATTGTGAATATTTTTAGGAAGATATTTTCCTTTCATTCTAATTCATATTCTGATTTAAAATAAATATTTATCTGCATTCACTTTTATAAAAGTTGCTAAATAAATATTAAAATTGACAGTCCTGGTATCATCAACTTGCCTCGATTGGCAGATATTTGCTTTAACATACAATAAGTATCGATGGTTAAGGAGAGTATTTTGGAGACCATGAAAACAACCTGTAAAATACACCTACGTATATTTGCAATTTATTCAAACATTCAACAGCGAAAATGTCTGAAGAAAATCAATTAAAAAGAGATATTCAGACATAATTTAACATAAACTTGTGACTTTTTATTTGCATGCATTTATTTTACCTTTTATCGTTATCATAAATCATCACTTACACTACATGATTATCGTTTAAAAACGTATTATTCTGTAATGTTGAAAATATTAATTATTTGTATTTATTTAAATATAGTTTCGTACTAATGATTTTGGCAATTTAATTAAATTAATTTACCACTAAACTATTCGTCGAATGATTAAAATTTAATATTATCGTCATTATATTGTAAATATCGTTCAATTACCTCCGGTAATTACGTAGTAAAGTATCCTATAAAAATGAGTATAGCGTAATTGCGTGCTTGTATAAACAACGCTGCCGTCAGTATTATCAAAAGAAACCAAGAATTTTATAGATACGAAATTTTTTTCCTTTTTTCAAATAAAACAAAACCGCAAAGTTCGTTTTATCAACAGTTAATTGTACACATTGAAAATGAAGTTTAAAAAATAAAGTAGTTTATTTGATCACTATGTCAACGTCATGTACATTAAAATGATACCAATCGCGTGTGTATCTTATACAACTCAGCGCGTATAAAAATAAGTCTTGGGGCTTAAATTCTTTCATACAAAAATGGAACATAAACTTCAACGCTCGTTTTATGACGTATAATGAACTTCTATATGAGAAGTCTGAAGGTTAATTGGATCAATATATTAAAGAAGATTACGTCTATCTATATGTCCAGGTTGGCCTTTTAAACGCTCGTTCAAATGTTACAAACACATTATATTACATGCAATGATATCATTAAATACTAATAACTAATAAATACCAGAATAATAGCAATTTTCGATATAAAACTCAACATAAATGATATATTGTCTTCTCAGTCAATTAACTAGATTTAGAAACTTTAATAAAATAATTGAATTATGCATATATATATACACTATAATAAATATCTATTACAGAAAATAAGAATTCAGTGTGGGACAGGAACTTCTTATCTACAAATTAGATAATGATAACAACTCGGACAAAAATATGTTTTGGAAACTCTGGTATGTATAATTTTAAATTCCAGCGAATAGATATAATGCTTAGATAAATATATAAATAAGTCTTTAATGAATAAAAATTATACAAACTTCAAAGTTTTATATTGAATGAAAAATAATTATAAAAAAAATCACAAAATTTTGTTTATAATTTTGTCATAAATTTCAACCTGTTGTATATAATTAGAATTTCAAGAAGATTGCATAAATAAAAGGCTTTGATTAAAATTATTCACATATTATTTCCATTAGATTATATAATACACACATTTTCTATTTATTTGTGCAAAGTAGAATTATATTAAGAAGGTCAACCATGAATAATCAAAATTATCCAATTTAAATTGGATATATTGCGTATTGTTTATGCATAATTGTGAATTTCGTAGATTGAAAAAATTAATGGTCAGTTCATTTTTAATATAAATGTGACCTTTAAATCGCTAATAAAAAAATATTCGCGTGTCTACATTTTTTTATTCTCAAATACCTACAACTTTTAAGTACATTTTAGGAGACATTTGAAAAAGTATGGATAATTTAGCAATTTTAATGCTAGATATAGCATTTTTGAAATAGACTTACCATTTTTCTAGCATTTATTGTTATATTATAAATTATATTAGTCCATATATTCAGCATATGACAAGTATATCGCATAGTAAATTGACAAATATAGTGTAGTTATAAACATAATATGGACCAAAATAGTCTCTATAATTTATATAACTTAAATATTGAAAAGGAAGGCAATAAAAACGAACAATTATAAAATGTTGATTGGTGATGGGATGGGATGTATAGAATTTCAGGTTAAAAATTGATAATTCTTTGGATATAAAGGAATAGATTCTTTATCAATTATAATAATCACACTTATTTATAAATAACGTTTAGGGTGTATATTCTGTAACATAACAGAAATAAGCAATTGAAAATTTATTTTTCAGTTTTTAGCATTTTATTTTTGTAATTTTTGTGAATCTACTTTAAATTCAAATTTTAATTTGGCCACATTCGTTAGAAGACTTCCATGCTCTTGAGAACTAACAATTTATTATCTTTTGAAATTCAACGACATTCTCTATATAATTTATTTTTTAAAAATATCAAATTTATGTGATACATCACTAAAATTGTATAATTGGAATTGATACTATACATATTTAACTTATAGGAATAATCAATGTTAAGATTATGATTTCTGCTTTATAGGATTGTTTTAAGAAAATAGAAATATCCCAACAAATTGAAATTTTCCGTATACTGTTATAATAAGATGTTGCGGACACCTTAATGATAAAGTATACTAGCAATGACCTTTTTTAAAAATATGTCCATTCATCCTTAGAGAAAAACGAAGAATATATGACACATTTGAATTACCATCAACCTTGATATGTAGATTAATTAATTACATGGGATATCCGGATATTAAAGTACCGGACAGTTTGATTCGCGTTAATTTGTAAGTCATTTTTAGAAATTTGACAATGAAATTAATGAAGGAAACTAAAATGTTAAGACTAAAAATAAATTCAGCAAGAAAGTTTAAACAAAAGGACCAGAAGAAGATAATAGATGACTTGAAATTTGTGTTATATGAAATACAAGTGTAATATAAATGAAACAAAATAATATTGGTTATGCTTAAATGGGCGTGTGGGAAAATAGCATAAAAAGAGCCCGTGTTATGTTAGATTAAGTGCTATTTTAGCACATGCTCTTATGGGATATAATCGCTTAAATACATCATGTCCAACACATAATTCTGTAAATATAGGAGTATTTTTTGTATTTTGAGAATTGCTTAATTATTAAAACTTTGAAGGTATGAAAAAACGTATAACAAATCATTCTATTAAAGAATGAATGCAAGACGTCTAAGTACCTAAATACTACTAAATGATGCATCTGGGCACGTAGTATCTCATTTTAGTTATAATATAACTTATGTTCAGACACTGAATTCCCATATCAACGGAATTGATTCCCATAAGTGTTCATCAAAACTTGAAGATATTCAATTGATGGACAATATTTTATACAGTGTCAAAAGGCATGTGCATAAAAAGAGCACCTAAGCTATCCTAACGTATGCTCTGTAATGACATGCTCGTTTATCCATTTATTTTCAGTATATAAATAATATGTTTGTAAAGTTATTTATGGAATAAAGTATTTATCTATCGATCATATATCTTTTAAACTAAATTATTGTGATTTAGATAGGTCTGAAATTTGAAAGTATAAAATAAGTTGGTGAGCATAATTTTTTAATTTTTGAAACTACTGCCGGACCATCAATTAATTCTCAATGAAGTTAGATCTTCTTTGATTCAAGACAAGACGTCGCTAATATTTGTTTAAGTCAGTACTTTTAGGAGGATGAGTCAGAAAGTACGCGGAAAAAATTACTTCTTTAAACAAATAGTAATTATTTTCAATATAGTTTCCCTCTTGGTCAATAAACTTTTGATGACAGTGTTTAAGAACTCACTGTGGCGTCCTTGTTTTGAACCAAATGCCTCCAAATCAGACTCCTTTGAGATGTTCTTTCAGTTTTGGAAATAAAAAGACAGAGCGAGATCTGGGCTGTAAGATTAATGAGATAAGGTTTCCCATCTAAATTCTCGTAACCTGTCTTACGTCATTATCAACTTCTATGAATCCACGATTAAACTTGTGAACAGGAATACTTTTCCGCGTACTTTCTGACTCACCCTCGTACGTCAAAATGGTTTATCGTATTAATATTTAATAGGAATAATAATATTGACTTTCCAACACAAAATTCTCGCCCGATCTGTCAGTGGAGTGGTATATTTTAACTAGCTTAAGAGATTTCTGAAATTGCAGTAAATTTTCAGAAATAATTCATTCTTGAAATTAATATATTAATTCTAATTGAGAACGTATCGAAGTCAACGTAATTTAAATAAATGTAAATCATGCATTGAATAATCTGTATAAGTTATAATTTACTTTTTAATATAAAAATCAAAGCGGTCACGTCACAAATACGTCAAGTTAAATTGTCATAATTGGGTCTTAGCATTCAATTTTTTTTTAATTAATCTATACCATCAAGCTGTCTTTGTTGTTTTTTATAAAGCAACACTTCAACTGAAGAAGGAACATCCTAAATTATTTAAGGAAGCAAAAGACATTCGTCGTATTCGTTATCGATTTGCTTCGTTAATCAACGTAGATCTGCATCATTTCAACCCGACATAACCTAAAATTTTATATATTTTCTAATTTGATAAATATTATTTATTTTGTATGAGAATATATCTTATCTGTACAGTATTGCTTGACTGTCAATTGCCGCTTCAATCATATTCATTGTTTTGAAGGAAAAATATTTTCCATAAATTCCTACCATTATTTATTGGATTCTAAGTTAACTCATAAAATATAAAAAAACAGCTTTCTAAACAGCGTTTCTTTGGATCTAGAAATTATTTTAAACTCTACGAAAAAAACTACAGTTTAGCATTTTACAACAAAAACATTTAGTCATTTTTCCGGTTTGCTTGTTCGATCATGTAAAAAGAATTTAAAAATGCTTTTAAATGCCTCGACAATTGATTCATTAGTTTGTCGATAACATCTGAACATCTTCAGAAATTTGACTTACGTCTTTAGTCTTTACAACGTTCAACTAGTGGTAATCAACCTAAAATGTCTTAAAACCGCATACATGAATAGTCGCAAGTAGTTAAAAATTAAGCAGTGAATGAAGGGTTATCCTTCTTTTTCTATGACTTCCATGATTTATTTGTCTTTTATTCAGCAGATGGCTGGGATTATTTTCAAAATTTGTAATAAAATATAAAAAAAGGCAATTTAAAAGTTATTATCGTAGTTATTACATGCTGACTTCCAGAGGTATTATAGGATAAAAATCCTTTAAAGACAATTAATATTTACTTTCAAGTATACTAAATTGCAGTAAATTACAGTATGCACCGAAAGTTACATTTTAAAATATATACAAAATATATAACCAATAATCTGTAAATGCATTTACATCCCTATAAGTAAGTTGTTAACTTGCATATAAGTCTCACATTATCGTCAATTTAACTGTACGTAAGACTTTAAATCGGAACTCGTGAACTTCAAAATCATTAAATCTTGGATTTTCAAGACCTTTCTGGCGGATTGTGGCCAATAAATGAAGTCATTTAGATTACAAAATTCAACGATTGGCGAATTTTTTTTACTTTAGACATTTTTAATGATTATATTTAAATATATAATTATATCTGAATGTTGAGAAACCGATATATAAAATACGTATTTGGTTTTGTGATTACAAACCATGAAAATATAAACAAAATGTGATTAGCTGCCGCCATGGAAATAACAATTTTTCTATTATAATTTTTTATAAAGATTCTACTTTGTAACTACAGTCAATAAATGCAAATGCCAGAATAATTAATATTTAGTGTCAAGAACATTTAATATGAATAGACTGCATATAAATTATCCAATTGTATAGGTCCGGTATCAAGTTTTATTTGCATGACGCGATGATGCTACAGGCGATGATTTGAAAGAAATAACTAGAAACATTCTACTCCACCTCTCATAATGAATTTTTACTAAGCATATTTATGGTTAATAATAAGTTATTTATAACCCAATTTATGAAATACAAAAACTATTAGAAAAAAATTCTGTAAATAAAATATCATTCACACTTCACAATATAAAAATAAGCAAACGGCAATTATAATATTTAAATTTAATTATAGGTTAAAAATTCATTTAATTTTTAGAACTATAATAATTTTATTAAGTTTTTGAATAATTTTAATTATGTGGTCATCGATAAATATTATATATATTAATTTAATGGTTTCTTGCAATTGTTAACAGCTCAATTTTTTGTTTAATAATAATCTCCGTTATATGTATAGGGAGAAATAATAGTTCTTCCTGATATCTAGGAAAAAAATTGTTGAAAAACAGAAAACTCATCAACACGGATGGATATATTTCTATAGAATTAATAATTGGTAATATAAAATGCATTTAAGAAATTCTAATTATTTCGAGTCTTATAAGATCATCAGAAGACAATACAAAATATCGAAATAAGGAATTATGATCAGAATAATATTGTACTACACAATATAAGATATTACTATAACAATTTAAAATTTTACCTGACATTATTCTTAGAATGTGGATCGAAATTGAGAAACAAAGAAGGAAAAAGTTTGACTTTAAAATTACCGATAGTGCAATATATTTTAGATCAGAGATCAATGTCGGGTGAATCGGGGCAGATATTTATTAACTAAAAATAACTCTAAATATAGAGTATTTTATTTATATCAGGGTCTTAAACTCGCGACCTACTGACTGAGTTATTATGGCCCTAAAACAGTAAATGGTATCCGACAAATTTACCGAATGGATTATATAATTAATCTCCCAATAAATTAATCCCCAAATAAATTAATCCCCAAATAAATGAATCCCACCAATTTAAGTTTCTATGATATTAAATTTATGTTAAGAAGGTTAGGCTAATTATAAATTTTGATTAAATGTATTTTGCTTTGTGTTTCATTACTTTTCGTTCATGTAAACAATATATTTGGCAATTTATTATTATCGGTGCATGAATTTTCTGCACCGTTATAAATATATATATTAAATAATGAATTAAGAGACAGAATTCTGACTGATTTAATATAACAGATTAAGTAGTAAAACTCGTATATAGACAATGAATAGAATATTAAAGAGAAAATTATGACTAAAATGGATTAGAAATATAATAAAAAAATAATTGGATGATCTATATTGGCGTTGACTGTTCACTGCAAAAAATGAAGTGTTGAAAGTGAACAGTTTACTTGGTGTTAATATTTGGATTTATAAAACCATTTAATTTACCTAAATAATAGAAAATTTAAGAATGTTTACAGTAAATGTACGTTTAATTCAATAAATATACACTTTAAATTATATTTTGATTCAATATTTGAATACATTTAAACCCTAAGTCATTTTTTCATTATATGGCATTTTTACTGTTCACTGGACACTTCATTTTCTACAGTATTGATAATTGTTTAATATACAGGCGTATATAATGATGTTAATATTCTTTAGATATGTATATATTGTGTATAACAATAATTTACATTTTTCACAGATTCGCTCATCATTGACAGTATGACGATTCAATACAATGAAAATTAAAGTCACACTCATGGAGGATGTGTTATTTTTCTGCTTTTCTGTTTCATATAAAGTTTAATGTATAGATTCATAACAATTAAGGGTATTTTCGTGTCAACTATAAACCAGATCTGGATCGGAATAGCCGAGTCTAAAATAGTCCACCAATAGAATGACTTCAACCGCTGCCGAATACCAATCAGAGTCAATTTCCCAAATAAAGCGATTCTTATTTTCCGATCAAGAAAATACGAATAGTGATTCGTCCTATCAGAAAATATTCAAACAAATAGCATTTGTTAATTATCATAAAATAAGAACATATATAAATATACAAAAGTAATGTAACCTGAATGCTTATTTTTGAAGGGAGATATACTGATCCATTGTTTTCAAGAGCGTTAATCTTCAAAAGAGTGACATTGAATTTATACAATATCATCTTCCTTTATGTAGACGATACAATTTAATAGCACCTAATGAAGACTTCGAAGATGAAAGAAAACTTAAAAGACCAGAACTTGAATGTAATTTTTGTTTAATCAAACAGTAGAGCTCCATTGTTCTTGACACTTGATGGAACCTCAACCCATTCATCTTATTTTGTCGTTTTTATATCCTTATCTCGCATCTAAATTATCTAAATATAGTGGAAAAGGTGTCATAAAATTAATCAGAATTATTCTCCATGGATATCTTGACATGATCTTAATTAAATATTTCATGGTGCATAGTCAGATCGTGTTTTAAGGTTGATCAGGAGGGTCTGTCTCATTAACCCCATCGACGAAAAACCAATAGTCATACTTATACGGATCAACAATGATCGCCTTGTGCTTTAATCAATGTGTTTGCAACGATGGCAGTTTATTATCTTATATACTTAGTTAAGCAGTATATATCATTTCATTTAATCCATTATCATACAGGTCAAACAATTCCCACAATAATAATTTGTCATTATGAAAAAATATATTTTTCATTAACACGTTTCATTATGTAATCATTCATATAGTATTACAAGCAGTGATAATCATAGATTTAATATGCATTTAGAAATAAAAATGATAATACATATCTATGATTTAAAAAAAAAGTTTGTATAGCTTCAAAATAAACACTATGCCTATATATATAAATATGTGATATTTAATTTATAATAGAATAAAAAAGTGTACTATAAATACAGGCATTGTTATAGCATAATGGATTAGGGTTTGAGTGCGCATGTACCGTTGAACATACACTAATTCTTTGTAGCTTACTCTCTCTCAAGATCATTCATCATGCTCGTCGTGCGGCCATTTTGACAGCGTCAAATTGCTTCAAGAATATTTCTCAGTGTCTTAAATTGATAGATTTACATTTTAGTTATATGTTCATGGACCGACTATTATTATGTAAAACTTGGCTGGAAAGACTTGGTCGAAAAAGATTGTTTTTTAAGTGTGTTTAAAACATCATTTATAGTTTGCGCGGTAACATTTTACTTTGAACAATTATCAGCTTCAGGCGGTTCGGATTTATGCAAGTATATTAATTTCACAATATACTCACTTGAATAGAAAATTTGAGTAATAATTAATTTATTTTACTTCAGTCCATGCATATAATTGCGTGGTGAACAGCATATAATCAATATATAATCCTATAATCAATATATAATCCTATACTCAATATATAATCCTATAATCAATGTAAGATAGCCAGATTGCAGCATCTCATTTAAATATGTGAACGAATATACTAAAATATATATATATATAATTCTTTTTTAATAATTGAGAAACAAGATAAGCTTTCTATAAGTATTCATTACCATACTGAATTTACGAGATGTCTAAAAAATACTATTTATATTCACGTATATGTTGGTCTCAATGGATTATTATATGGTTGTTTATTAAATGAATTTGCCAGATCGGTCAGATATGAAAGCTGAACAAAATATATCCATTGACAATGTATACAGGATATAAAAACTCACATAATTTTTTGTATATTCTTGTACAGGGTAATGCTCAAAAAATAAACTAATAATACATTAAATTCACTGACATGCAGTTTAAATAAGTATTTTCAAAATATTAATTTTTTTATCATATTAAAAACAGTTTATGAATATCGTAAACTATAGATTAAACCAAATGAATTTTTAATAGAAATCTAATATTGATATATAATGTAAATATATTTTGTTTGTTAAATGCAATAAATATAATATTAATGTTTATCGTTGTGATATTTTTAAGTAAGAGTTTATAATTTGCTGTTTATCTGACAATAAAATTGTATTATCCAAGTCAAGGATTTCAAACAATGTGTCTGTAATAAATAAGAGAAAGTCTTCGAGGAACTTATATAGTTTAGAAAATAATATAAGATGTTTATATGATTTTTAAGTATAAATTTCAAAAACAAATTGTACGTAATTCTTGAATTTTATTTTAATTGTAAAAAAATATCGTTTGTCAACAAATTGTAAATATTCAGGTGTAATTTGAGCAGATAATCAGTCTTATATACAAGGAGTTATATCTATAATAGGATACTAAGCTATGTAGGTTGTTTTTTGTGAAACAGTTTTACTCTAAATATGTAGAAAAATATATTTAGCTAAAAAGTACCTGTATATTTTATCATTTTTCTTTAGG
>JAJNBS010012385.1:0-12809 GCA_028455975.1 Notopais sp. c TS-2021
TATATATATATGATAGATTTTTAAATATAAGAGCATGTGTTGTACATTATATTTCCTAAACATGTTGGAAGTCCTTAATTAATAAAATAGCATATTTTACCATGTTTGAAATCTGAATGAACAAATGAGTGATAATTACTCTTTAAAATTATAATTTTTATAAGAAACGGTAAAAAAAATCTTGTTGAATTGAATTACTTTCCTTATTAAGGGGACCGTGCGCGATTTTCGGTGGCTATTTCCGATTTTTTATCATATTTCCTTTTATAGCAGTTATATATATATATATACATCAATTATCACTCTCGAGTAGAAAATGAAAAAAAAAATTTGATAGCAAACTCATAAAAGGTCAAATGACCTTTTCAATAGGGGAAATAAAGGGGATGTGTATATATAAACAAAAATTCAAAATTCTGGCCCGAGAGATTTTAGCTATAGTCTTTGTGAATAGATTGGTGTATCTATTATGAAAATCGGTTGAGGGCCGAAAAACATACATAATTTTTCGTAAGGTGCAAAATGGGGGCCGAAAACCCAGTCACTTTTCGGAGGGGGGCACAAAAAAAATTATTTAACAAAAAAGTCTTGGAAATATGTTTTATATACAGTCTCAAAATATAAATATCAGTTTATTAGTAAAGAAAGTACCGAAAATCGCGCACAGTCTCCTTAACAAGGTTTTGGTGTCAAAATTGTCAATACAGTAACCATATTGAATCGAATTACTCACATTACTTTATCTTGGGGTTCCCTGCATTATAATAAATACTAAGAGATACCATATAAAAATTTATTTTATATAATTAGACCTTATGTATTGAATTAATGCTAAATGAGTTATTATTGTTGCCATGATACTTATTTTCCTTTGAATATTAATGTACTCCGTATATATAGTAGATTGAATTCAAATGAATAAGTAAATATATATTTAATGTTATTTAGTACATATAAGATTAAAGAACACTATAAGTACTGGTATATATTCAAATATAGTATCTTCAAAATAAATTATACGGTAGTATTTTTTTATTTACCTATGTAACTTTATACTTTGATGATATAATCTCGCAATTGAACATAGGGATATAAAAATATAACTGCAGTAGGTACTCCAGTCATAAAAGTAATAATGTATTGCAGAAGAATATATTTGAAGAATACAAAAATAAAGAGTCGCTTGACAAATTATCTAAAAACATCTGTTCTTATCATATAGTCTGTAGTAGCATCAAATGGGATAATACCAGTAAAAATTATTTTGAAACTTTTGAAAGCCAATGCAATTTGTATGCTTTACAATGAGCACATATTGTTATGCCAATGAAACTTTGACCAATTACTCAATTAGGCTTTAATTTATTTAAAATTCAACCATATCTGCAATAACAATATTGCAATTAATACAAGAATAATATAATAGATATTAGAATATATATGTATCTCATTGAAACATAATATAGGAAATAACAAAACAGATCAGTAGCTACCTTAATGCAACTTGGCAAAGTCTTCATACATTTTGTTTTCAGTACTTAATCAATACAGTAGTACTAAACTAAATATATATATTAACTAAAGTAATATGACATTAATAAAAGAGTCTACTATGCTAAGAGGCCTTATCCTAAAATAGAAAAAAGTTAATTAACAAATCGTAACATATATATATATTATGGGCTATAATAAATTTATTTGTAATTTTGTAGGTAGCTACCCCTACATTTGGTCCAAAGTATGAAATCATGGTTCCCTCTATTTTGGATATATAATAGCTATGTACACAGTACATATAGTGGTTTGAAGGGATAAATGTAATACCATTTTTAAGCCCATGTACACCGCTATTCTAAAACGTTGTTTTGTGTAGAGATGTTCCGATATATCAGTATCAGTGATATCAGCTTATATTTTCGTGTCAGTATCATGGTTAATATAGGCCGATAATCGATATACTGATACTTTAAAACATTTTTATCAAGAGATTAAAGTTAAAAAAACCCATAAGAATTGGAGTATATATTGCAATCTGATTAAAAAGATTGTATCTTGAAAACTACTTTACATAATTTTGATTCTCATAGGATCAAGGCCCCCAAGAAATTCCAATCCAAGATCAAAGCCTCCAACTACCTTTGGGGCCTTGATCTTGGATTGATCCGAAGTTTGGATTGTCTGGGGTCCGAATTCTACATATGGTCTGGTATCGGCATAATCATTTTTGGGAAGTATCGTATCTGTCAAAGTTGTGGTATCAGCACATCTCTAGTTTTGTGACTATTTCAACATATGATAAAAGTAAAAACTTGTAGTCCAGGCATATATATATATTTGTATAAATGAAAAAGTTCAAGACTAAATTTTATTAAAACCCAACGTTTCACTCCTCTGTCCAAGGAGCTTTATCAAGGAACTGAGATATAAATATAAGAAAGGCCAAAGATTGGAAGGTAAAGCTCCTCGGACAGGAGTAAAACGTTGGGTTTTAATAAAATGTAGTCTTGAGAACTTTTTCATTTATAATAAATTATGATTTATTTATACAGTACGGTACTATCTAAAATGTGAAGATAATAAAAGAAAAAAATATCATAGGACGCCACCAGAGTTTGCATCCCTATAACTCGTAAAGTATAAAAAAATTTCAATTCACATTTTTTGTGCTTATGAACCAAATAAAATAGTCACTGGTAAGAAGAATCAGCTAATCCATAAAATAAAAATAGCTATATAGTGTCATTTAAATAAAAAAAAAGTTTGGTTGAGAGACCTTACCAGGTGTATGATGGTTTAAAAGAATATAGAACTAAATTTAAGTTCTTTGAAAATGAAATACTGTATATACATTGCAGTTCAATTATGTACAGTATATAGTTTAAAACAGGGGTGGGAAACCTTGTAGGGGAGCCGGGCTAATATAAAATAAAATTTGTCCCCACAGGCAAAAATTTTTTTGGGTAATAATTTGTTTTAACACATTATCGACGACATTTGTATTACAATTGTTTTTCTTGTCAATATATGTTCAAACGAATAGTGGATAAATATTATTAATACAATATTGGAATTAGTTAATGATTATTCAAAACTATCTATGCTATACGCGCGGGAAAAATTTGCCAGCGGCAGGGGGTTCCCCACCCCTGGTTTAAAAGATTGTACTGTAGAAAGTAGAGGTGCACCGATATATCAGTACAGTACAGTATAGACGTAAATATAGGCCGATACTTCGTTTATAATTTATATAACAGAAAATGTAATGTTTTTGAATTATAATTTATGAATTTTTAATATGAAATACTAAAAAATAGAATTAATTTAATATATATATTCACAATTTTTTACCCTATCCCTGGACTAGCCTATATGTATATTATATATAATTATTTTATACAGTGTATTCCCAATGTTTTCAAATAGACTATATGGGATTATTATATATATATATATACATTAAATTCAATTTGAATAAAATTAATTTTAAATGCTGTTTATATCTGAAGCATCTTAAACTAGGCCTAATTAGTGGACATAATTTCTAAAAAAATATTAAATCTCTTTATTTTATAAATGCTGTATCACCTATTATTTTTAGCTGAAACTAAGATAAAAAATTGGTACTGGTAGGTACCTTACTTTATTTTTTTGCAACTTCTGACACTTAAGACTGCATGACTATTGAGGTTTGGGTCTAAAATTACATGTCTTCTCCTGTTTTAATTCTGACTATTGACTGAATTTTAACTGAATTGACACAGGACTTGTCTTTTTATAGGAATGGGACGGACTGAAACCATCCACATTAATTCCCTTGGTGCAGATTCATCAACAGAAAAAGTCAGCACTCATTAATTTGACTGAGAAGCCACTGATTACTTGTCCCATATGTGGCAAACAATTCAGTATGCCATATAATCTTCGGCGGCATCTCACTACCCATACAGGAGAAAGGCCTTATCAGTGTCCACATTGTAGTTATAGGGCATCTCAAAATGTCCATCTTGAAAAACATATTCGGCGTATCCATTTAAATATATCGACTACTACCAACATTACTCTTAATCAATGGCAGTTGCAACCCACTGCTGTGACACCTTAACCCTACATCTCATTTTTATCAGAACTATTGACCTTTATAATTATAATTTTTGTATTTTGTTTACATTGAAAATGTTTAATGAATTGAGTTAAGAATTATAATAAATTTGTAATAAAAAATAAAGGCCTATTGTTTGCTAAGAATGAGATGGAACTAATTTTGATTCATGTGATATGACATAAAGTGCTTACAATTTACAAATTATTTAAAGTGAAAATAATATTTATACCAACCTTGCATTGAACTAAACATAATAGATATTTAATTATTTTGCCATTCATTCCAGCAATGATGAATGCATTCCATTTATTAATTTGTATGATTATTGTAATGTATAAAGCTTACTGTAGTGTTTACTAATTTAGTACATTTACTAATACTACTGGTACTGTATTTGACTTAGGGTATATCAAAATAACTAAAAAGGCTACTTTCACTATTATCTGGAAATGGATATGTATCATTTGGTGCCAAAATGTGAAGTATGATTGTATGAACCTGGTAAATTTATCTAATTTGTTGTCTTTTGTAATTAAATAGCTGGACAGTCACTATTTAATATGTCTGGTTCTTAGTACCGGTACAGTATTTGTATATTTATCTTACAAATTTGAAATCTATTAAGAAATTGACCTTAAAATCTATAGATGAGAAATGGCCTTAAAATCTTTAGATGAGAAAATGCTTGGAAGTACTAATATAAAATTTTGAAAATGATTTGGATATTTTTTTATTTAGGAATATTTTAAAACATTTGTTGATACAAATTTATTTGATTATAATTATATAATGACATGATATAACAATTGGTCAATTCTAATTTTACATTATCATTGATCATATATTTTTATGTGTAAGATTTTATGGTGTCGATGCAATAAATAGTAAGCACAATTATAATTTGATTTAGTAATATGAATTTCATATATTTTGAATGTGAGTATAATATTTCTAAGCATGTTCTTTAATGAAGAAAAGTTTTAATTTATCAGAGTATCATATCCGTTAAATAATTTATTAGTTTTTCATGATTTCAGTAACATTTCAATTACATTTTAATCTTTTAAACCATGTTATAAAATTTAAGTCTATATGTAGCTACTGTATCTAACATTATTTTGAATTTACTATATACAGTATATATGCACGTATGCAGTATATATATATTACATTTAACTTTTGAGTTTCTTCAATTAATATGTAGACTGTACAGTACTATACACATTTATTTTCTGTTTTAATGATCATTTACAATATCTTTTAAAACTTGTGGAGTTGTGGTTCTAATTTGTCTATTAAGGTACATACAGTATAGTACAATGAAACTTATAATTTATAAGAAGTGTGAATTGCCTTAAATATATAAATATGCTTGCATATTGTTAATTATAAGTGATACTAGATTTAGAGCTAGCTTTGCTAAAATATTTCATATATATATATGTACTGTAGTATGTAGCTATATTAATAATATTGTATTATATAACAGAGCTTCCCTCAATTGCAAACAATATATTTTTATAATACACTATACTAAAGTTTTAACACATTGTCCGGCTGTTTACTATTAATAAATATCTAATACATAGAACTATATGATGACAACTTATGTATAAACTATACTGTGTGAAGTGATGGATCATTGTATATGCGTTTATTGTTATTAATGAACATTTTAATTTTTTTACTTGGAAATGAAATTGTAATTTTTTTACTTGGAAATGAAATTGTAATTAACAAAGCATGTGTAAAGTTTGTATTATTGTAGGTCATAATCAGTGTTTCCTTTAAGATGTGAAGTATGCAGTGTTAAAAACAATAAAGAGGGAATACTGGTTATAATTATTGATGGTAATTTTATATACATATAAAAATAAATTTTTAACAGTATTAATCACAACAAATGTTCAGGATTAATCCATCACTATTTTTGTTAATCTTAGACATACTTTTATAATATTTATTATGGTAGATTTAAGGACAACTATCATTATATGATTAAATGTTTCACTCTGAATTAAGTGAATCAATTAAAAGCTATTGAAATGATAGCTTAAAGTCAATATTTTATTTTTAATGTGTCTATAGGGCTATTTATTGTACTGTACTATTTTATTTATTACTCAATCAATACTGCTTAATAAGTGCATATCCTTCCAAAATGCCTTAGTTTTAGGCCTTTTCACGCTTGAAAGTCCATTCATATTTATAAGGTTATTATAGAACTATTTTCATATGACTCTAAAGAAACTATTTTCAATAAAGGGTATTTGGTTAAATGTTCACTTTATTTTCCATGTTTTCTTATCTTAGAAACTGCAAGAAAGTGATTTGTATTGACAGGTACGAGTTTCTAACTTTTAATATTTTAGACAGTTATAAAAAATTTTAGTTTTATTTTTGCCTTGTAGCATTTCACCATTTATTATTTTTGACCAATTTTGACTTTTCTGAAGATAACATAATTTTAAGCTGAGAATGATATGCTTGTAGTTTGATAATTTTTTTTATAGTGCATGACTATTATTTTTTGTGCTTGTTTTATGTACTTTATTTTTATGATGAATTGTTAGTTGCAGTGTTGCATGACACACTTGAATATTTTACTTAGTTTTAATCAAGAATTTTTCTGATATTTGTGAAATTATGATCATTAGATATTTATAATGTAATCTATACAGTACCTACATAAAATGTAACTTATCAAATTTTGAATGGTATTCAAGTATAGTTAGGATAAAATGCAAATTATTAACCATAATCTAGTCTGGATTATACTTTGATTGTTTTTCCCCCACTCAAATATAGTTTAAATAGCTTTTAAATGCATAAGTGACATATTGAATTTATTAATACATCAAGGGTATTTTGACTCTAATTAGGATTAGGTATTAATAGTGACGTGGGGTTACAATCATTGTACATTACTAAAATACATAGTGGGCCAAATTCAGAAAATTTATTACTGCATGTTAAATTAGAAGACTTAAATATAAA
This sequence comes from Notopais sp. c TS-2021, assembly GCA_028455975.1. NCBI lineage: Eukaryota > Metazoa > Arthropoda > Malacostraca > Isopoda > Munnopsidae > Notopais > Notopais sp. c TS-2021. The sequence continues at coordinate 7,100 of JAJNBS010012385.1, forward strand.
TTAATATTGTGTATTTTAATCTAAATAAAGTATATACACTGCATTACTAAGATGCACGTTTCTTTTAATCTGTTATCATATACACAGTACATAGCTATTGTTTTTGCTAATGAATATAATATATATCTACACATTTTGAATATAATCTGAACAGACATTTTTTCTTTAATATAACCATTTAATTGATTATTTTCATGTTTCTGTAGGATGATGATGAAGAACTAGATGTGACATCTTGCCAAGATGATGATGCCAGAAGTCCTAACCATATTCCTTTATCTATAGCACTTATTCAATCCAGAGAAGTATGTATTTTTTCCTCATGTTATTTTGTAGTCAATGAAATTGTGTTTGTATGTATCACTTATCAAATTTCTTCTAGTCATCAATTATTTACTAATCATCATTCATAGATGATGAGTAGAAATTCCATTGATGACTGGATGATGTATATAATTGAAATATATATATATATATGCATAAATTTACTTGGATTAGGTTTCAAGTATATGAGTGTGTACTTAGTAAAGTACTTATTTGAGGGCTGCATATTTATAATCCTAGGAGACCCAGATTGAAAAACATGTGGTCCGGGGGATTCAATTAATTTTAAATATTGCTTGAAATGAAGCAAATAGTTTAATAATTCCATTTATTAATTGAAGTGAACTTATATAATATAGTATTGCCCTTACCTTATACTACGTAAGTATGGTATGGGCTGTATATATGTCTTATTTTTTTAGTGGATAGAAATGATATATATAGTGTTCTTTTAATTGTAATAGAGTATTTTATTTAAATGTCTTGGAAAATTAACTGTACCTATTCCCGAAAATACGAACTCTATAGATATTGATCTAAAATCTAAATACATCAAATGAAGTCTATAGATAGTACAGAACACATCGAATGCAATAAGCTATTAAAATTATGTTGAGAAGTGTTTTCGAGATGCTGTCTATTTAATCAGATTACAATGCTTTAATTTGTCTTAAGTGTTCAATATAATTACCCATCTAAACTCACTATTTTGAGCTTTAAATTCTTAAAATGTTGGTAAATTTATCTCGATTCCTATGTTAAAAAATTTACTGATATTGCTGATACCGATATATCAGCACAACACAAGTAAGTATATTTGCTCCATTTAAATGAATAAAAAAAACTATTTAAAACTAAATAAATATTAAGACAGGGATTTCCTGCTTTTTGCTGGGAAATAAAATTCTTCATTTTATCTTCGAGATCCCGGATGCGCAGCCCTACATACGGTACTTGGACCCAAGATTGGTACCCATATACAATTCCAAATGTATCATTAAATTACAGGCTCGGCGATGTCAACTTTGTCAAGTAACATTGGCGAATGCGAATCTTCTTCGACGGCATGTAGAGGACCACCATTTTCACATACGTAAGTATGATTGTGTTCATTGCGGAAAGAAATTCAAAAGAAAGGAACATAGAGAACGCCATGAAAGAATTCATACTGGAGAAAAACCTTTCGCGTGTCATATTTGCAGTTCAAGGTGAGATCAAAATTCTGTAAATATTATATAGTAGCTACAGTAGCAGTTGCTATAAATGGAAGTTGAATCTTTACCGTATGCGTTACGTATATTTTTCATTTTTTCATGCTCTCGTAGGATGGCCATTGAAGAGGTAAATGTTCGTTAGATTTATCATCCGACAAATAACCTATTGTATTCTAATAAATTCTCCTATTTGCAGATTCACCCAAAAAGAACACCTTAAAGGCCACATTGAGAATGTACACAATAAACACCGCGAAAAGGACATTTACTCGTCGCTTATCGATAATTACGATACCGATCAAGAAACCTCTTCACCACCATCATTGGCGTCTCCTTCATCGTTGGCTTCGTTTATGTCCTCGCCTCTCGTCTCGATGATGCCTAGTACAGCTCCAATTTCTGTACCTTCTCCAGCTCCTGTTTCTGAATCTTCTCCGAATGTTTTACCAAACGTCCCTTCGGGTGAGGAAGCTGGCTCAATGACCGCTCTTTATGCACCATATTCACGAAAAAATGCCAATTCACCTAATAAACATGTACATACTATTACGATCAACTTTAATTGATTTGTTTAAGCTTCTTCTTTCATTTTTTTTACACAATTGTAATTCTTATGTTAATGGAACAAAATGATAATTTTAGACTTGGGTTAAATCGAATAAATGTTTGATGGGTTTATCAATAACTCGATGTGTAATTGATCAATCAAAAATAATTAATTATATTGGTGTTAGTGATGTGCCGATATCAAAATTGTCAATCGATGCCGATATTGTTCTTCAAATTTTCTCGATACCGATATTTATATATTGTAAAACAATAATTTCCTATGGAATTATTGAAATTAAAAAAAAAAATCATGCGCACGCACAAAAAAACTTCTCATTCATGTATTTTTTTGCAATAGAAAATTAGTTTTAAATTCTCTATCTAAACTTAACTTCTTAAAATACAGTCACTTTTTCTCGATACCGATATATCAGCACATCACAAATTGGTGTTAAACTTTATGAATCCATCAATCATAAGCTATTTTATTTGAATCATAGTTGAAAGATATCGTATTGCAATATTGAGATCGTTGTCGATTAGTCATACAATATTCGTTTTTTTGCCAACTATTTTCTTATAATAATAAAATTGAGGACAAAGACTGACAAAATAAAGATCTTCCTAATTGTAATAAGATAATCCTAGCTATCAATAGATTGATTTTGAAGTCTCCTTTTTTTCAGCGTAGTTTTTCTAAATCTTTCATTACTGGTCAGTTATTATAGTAAATTGTCACTAATTTAATGTATAATCGAAATCAGTTGATAGAAAAGTCTCGAATCCCTGTTCACTTATCTTTCCTTTATCAACCCGGATCGATTGGACGCGGTGGAAGGTAGCCGGACAGGAAGCCGACAGACGATTGGCCAACTGGTCGACACTACTTATATAAAACACCAAATCTAACGAGGTAATAAACTACATAATCGATACAAGATAATTCGATAAATGTGGTTTATAATTACTAACACCTCTTCATTATACTTATCAAGTACGGTAATTTCAACAGACAAATAATATAAATGAAAAAGTTCTCAAGACAATATTTTATTAAAACCCAACGTTTCATTCCTCTGTCCGAAGAGCTTTCTCAAGGAACTGAGATATAAATTTAAGAAAGACCAAAGATTTTGGTAGGAGAGCGAATGTTGGGTTTTAATAAAATATAGTCTTGAACTTTTTCATTTATACAAATATGCCTGGACTACAAGTTTTTACTTTTATCTAGACAAATAATAGTTATTTTTTAAAACATTCCTAAGCTGTTGGATAAGTAGTGTCGGCCAATCGTCTGTCTGCATACCACGGTACATCCTTAAAGTAATCAATCATCACATCACAAAACAATATACATACCGCATATCACTAAACAAAACTAAGGACGTGCTCCCACCATTTTCAACCCTACTTAATTATAATGAAAGAAATAAAAGATTTTGCTGTTCTGCAAGTATAGGATCAAATTTAGTGCCTTTAAAACTAGCCAAATAAAAATCTTAAGCTAAGGAATGAGGAATCAATAACAGATTATTGATAAAATGTCTATTTGTATGAGGAAAATTTTCTACTTTTATATTGATTAACATAAAAGTTATAAAATACTAAATGTTTTTCTATATTTGTAAATGGATCCTATGTATTCAGTGCCAAAGTTTGCTCAAAGATCTCTTCCGAACATTTTCGCTAACGATGTACTATATCTAGTGATATCGGGCGCGAGTAGTGACAATACCATTATTTGACCCATGCATTATAATGTGTAAATATACTATACCGATGTATCTGTTCGCTTATATTAAGTTATTTAGAATAAGTTCTTCATTGACATTTTTTGAATATAAGTATACTGTACATAGCTATGCGTATATCGGAAAATATGTCTCATTTCAATGAGGAAAAGGAAGTAGCATGTATTTAATTCATGTAATGAGACTACAGGTATGACTAAGTCATGCTACAATAAGCTGCTGATATCAATTCCGCTCTTAAACAACTTAGGGCATTGCATTTTAGTACTTAACGACCGTTGCTTAAGATAAATAATATTTTTTCCGTTCAAGTTTACGGTTTTCTTTTAAAGATTATTATTGTGCACGAGTATTTTATCTAGTTATAATCTTCGTTAAGTATCGTTAGTTTTGTAACGTTGATACATCCTGAAAGTGTACTTACAATATTGTAGTTTTTAATGCACTGTTTTAACTGTTAATAACTTGTTATAGTGTGATTCGCTTTCAGTACTTATGTGAAACTTCATTTTTTTGAGACTTGTTTGTAGTGTAAAGGAAAGGAATTGGGATTATTCTGTTTTACAAAGTATTTATTTTTAATCATTCTGTTGTGTTGTTGTGTACAAATTAGTATTTGATGCCAAGTTACATCAATCTAATATTTCTGAAATTGTTGATATAGAAATTAATATTACAAAATATTTTAACTTGCGTACAAAGGTACACCAATAGGATTCTTTGTAAGCTTAAAATTATCTCTTAGGTTAGTAACTTTAAAGAAAATCACGTCGACTTGTTACATGATACATAAATTATTCAAAAGTGATTTTCTTAAGTTTGAAGAAGAGCTAGTTGTAACTTTTTCATTTATTTGTTATATATATATATACTAATTAAATTGAAATTAATAATATTGAGACTAATTTCATGGAAGGCTAAGAATTTCAGATCAATATAATGTCGAATAAAATTTTGATTACGTTACTCATAAAAGTAACGACTAGTTTGTAAGACCAAAACAGTGATTCTGTGATTCACTCTATATAACATTCCACTTATATTTAACCAAGGTTGTGCTGCATTTTTATTATTTAAACATTCCAATAGAAAATAACTTATTCGGTTATCTCTTTAATATCTAAGCCAAATGTGATACTTTTTTGTGTAAAAGATATATAAAGAAATTGTTCGACTTACGGTTTCCTACTATGAGTTTAGTGTCGCTTATGTAACGCGGATGTTACCTTGTTAGTTTTAAGCAACTAAATCGGTGTTGGGTTAATAATTAAGCTTCGAATAAAGAATACTGACAGTTTGTTTTTTCTACCCATATTATTTTTAAATTGTTGACCCTGCAAGGGGTACTAGATACTTGGGGCACTGACAATCCCCCGGGGTTGTTAATCCCAGTCCTGTAGAAAACTATACTCTTCAATCTAACAGAGCGGTACCTCCTCAAGGGAGAGTATCATTGTTTTTCAGTATTTTTACTATAATTTTTGTTTACCAAAAATTATAGAGAATTCTGTGATGTTCAAGATAGAAAGTATATATATATAGGATTAAGAAAATAACCTGTAAATATTTAAACATAGGGAGTTCGGTCGGTAATTGGAAGTACGATTGCAATCCTTGCCTGGCTTTGGGAAGAACAAAATTGTTGCCTCCTTCAAACTGTCAGGAACTTCCCCAACCTACTCAGATGCGGTTGTAAAGACTGAGCAGAAACCTGAGAGATTAAATCTGCAAGATCTTGAAAAAGATGGTCTGGATTCTCAATGCAATATTGACTCATGAGCACCTCCTGAAGGGTGATCCACCCCCTTACTGTGACAATTGCCTTGTCCCCTTGACGGTAGCTCATTTTCTTATTGAGTGCCCTGACTTTAT
>JAJNBS010012400.1:0-11185 GCA_028455975.1 Notopais sp. c TS-2021
ACTATTTATTTAATTGTGTATTAGGAATCATTTTCCATTCTGTATTTCTCATTATTTATTTTGGTTTATGCAAGTTACACGAAAAAATAAAAAAAATATGATATTTCAAAACAATACAAAATTCGCTAAATAATGGAATTTTATTTGGAATTTTTTTAATTGAAAATTCGTATCAAAATAATTATAAACCAAAAAAATTATATGAATATTATCTGACAGATATAAATATACCTAACGATATTGAATTTTCATTTCATTAAATAATTTTATTCTCAAACACGTAGAAAAAGTTTCAAGTTTTGTTCAACCCAATCATATCCACTCCTTCACCTATAATTTTAAATTAAAATCATGGAGCAGCTTCTGTTTAATATCATACCAAATTACAATATATCAGGGAAGAAACAAACTTTTTTCAATGGGGTAAAGCAATGAATTCTAATTTCATTCTGAGAATGTAGCGTTGTCCAAAAAAATTCCTGCTTTATTTACATATTATAATTCGCCGAACTATAAACATTTCAATTTGATGCTACAAAGAAATATGGTAGAAGAGAAGAGGCCAAAGGCGAATTCAGTGCAGACATCACAGTTGCAATTCTTTTGGTAAAAAAAAATTGCGTTATCTTCTCCAGCCTATCGAACAGAAAGCAATACGTAATTGTATACGGCTCCTCGTCGGATATCTTACCTTGTAAGGTCGGAGTCCCTCAGGGTAGCTGTCTTGGTCGACTGCTCACCTAATTTATACAAATGACGTAAACTATCTATTGAACGATACCAATATTGTTTTATTTACCGACGACACAGCTTTTTGGCTTTGCGAGGTTTAAGTCCGACATTGCTATTGTATTCATTGAACTCCTATATGAGAGATATTCTCGATTGGAGTAATTTTAATCAACTCTCCATCAATTTAAAGAAAACCAGGGCGATATTTGTATCAAATGAAAGAGTTTGTTCATATAAGTACTTAATTATGCGACACACATCAAACATGTTAAACATCACGTTTTAGATATTATATAAGTAAAAGATTAAGACCTTTCTTAACAATTGAATCGGCCAAGACATTGTAGATTTTTTCATCGCATCTGAAAAGTACAATTTATTTCAATCGATATCATATTTATTAATACATATATCTGATAATTTTACTTAAATCTTTTCAAGTACACTAAAATATTTTTTACTTTCATGTTTTATAATCTTGAAGATTCTATAAGGTAATCTACTTGCTGCAAATTTATTAATTGTAATATTTCGGAGGAAAACTCGGCACTCCATCTTCATACATATTGGTTTTACTACTAAAGTTAAAATTTTAAATAAAATATGTTGTGTAATAAACAGGAAGAACATAACTATTTTATAAAATCCTTAAGATTACAGTTATTCCCTTATCTTTTAAATTGATGACGGGGTTTCTCTCCTTGATCAATATAGCTTCCATAATCAAAATGTCATTCATTGTACTGGTTCTTTGAATGATTGACGTATCTTGAATTATTTTATCGTACTTTATTCTGCATTTCTTCCTGATGTTTACTAATGGCTCCATTAAAAGAATACTATTGTAATATTGTTTTCAGATTAAAATGATTTAGTAAAATATACAAAGAAAAACTTGGAAACCAATTTCAATAAGAAATGAATTGTAAATAATAAATAATTAAAATTATACAATACTCTAGTTTTCTTTATCACACATTTTCTTTGTTTAAAAATAATGTCATAAAAACAGAAATTAACTGATGCACTTAACTTTAGCCTTCCAAATTAAAATTATTTCAGAAGAAACTATCCACTAAGTAGTTAGTTGCTACTTTAAGTAGTTTCAAACTGGGTTAAATTAATTGGAACTACTTTCGTTCAATTTTGTTAAGTTTTATGTTACCTCCAATTTTTTTATCGCAATACAAATTGTAAAACTACTGAATTATTAAGTACGTTAACTTTAATATATGCATTAAAAACTTCAAATTAATTCCATTCTTTGTAGAAATTTCGTATCAAGACAAATATCTACAGCAATACAATTCCGTTACTAGGTCAGGCCAGGTCACGCCATATTAGGTCAAATTAATGAATAAACTAATTTTAATTATTTCGCTGAATTTTCATAGTGGAAATATTGTCTTCTATAATTACTATACTAACATAGTACATGATAAACAATAAGCATTTACAAAATAACTTACAGTAAGTACAAAGGTTTCATCTCATACATTACAATTTCCTATAATAATATAATCAACCAAACTAGCTAATAAACGGATAAATGTAATGGTTGAAGAAATCGAAAAATTTAGTAAGTAAACGAAAATCATTAAAACAAAGGTTTCTTTATTATTTTCCTCAAAAAACGAACAGAAAATGAGTATAAATAAACTAAGGGATTTAAGAATTTTTTCATACTAACAGGTATTTCGTGCATACTATAAAACCGATCTCGATCGAAATAAGACTATCTTTCTTGAGAATATCGACTCTGATTGGTGTTGATCAGCGGTTGAAGGTTTTCTATTGGTGGACAATATTTAGAAACTAGACTCTAATTGGTGTTGATCAGCGGTTGAAGGTTTTCTATTGGTGGACAATATTTTTGAATAGTCTATTCCGATTCAGATCGATCTTATAGCGGACACCAAAATACGCCTATTAATTTGAGAAATAAATTAATTCGATACACCGATAAGAACCAATTACTTTACAGTACGTGTGAGCAACCTTTTTGATAGCACTCGAGCCAACGCTTAACACATGTATTCCCGCATCCCATCGGAATCTTTGCACAACAATGTCGGATTCTTTCCTCAAGTTCATATACATTTTTTGCATGTTAATGGAGTTGGAGTTCTATGGGAGACTCCCTGAGATCATCGATAAGGACCTTTAAAATTCTTTGTGTACATCCCACATAAGAGGATTTTCTTAAACCACATTTGGGAAAAATATAAATTATTTCAGACCGCATCAAAGTAAAGATCGAAACTTAACATCAATATACTTAGCAAAATATCAAATTAACAAAACATATGTAGGTTAATTCAGCATTCAATAATTTAAATTCGGGGTGACTGAACTAGTATTCAACTTACTTCATATCAAGTTTACACAAGTATAAAAAATATGTAGAGTGGAATCAACTATTGCTTGATTATGTGCATCTTATCAGAATATTAACAGCGTCTGATGCAGTATAGAAGAAGTAATCTAGAAGTAAAATTATCAAGATTATTCGTTAGTTTAGTAAACAGATAAATATTTATATAATTACGAATTCAATTTAGTTCTAAAGATAATTTTGTAAATTGATTTAGTTAATTAATTACAATTACAATTCAAACCAAATATCACCGATCATTTTAAATTATATTTAGTCTAATATTCGGTGAATTTCAAATTAGATCAAAGAAATATAACAATAGAAATAGAAATAGAAACTTAATTATACTTAGCAAATACCGTTAAGTCGATTCCAAACTTGCAAAAAATACAAATAGAAATAGACAGAGAAGAATTAATGTTTATGAACAAACGTATTTATTTGTTTAACCTGCTTCGTACACTTGGGTTTCTGAAGTATCTGCTCAATTTATATTATAGTAACAACATATTGTGGCTTAACATCTACATTATATTACTGCAAGCTGATAGCAATCATCATTCGACTTTGTGTAGATGTATTTGTTCCAGGCAACATATTTGGCATGTTGCAATCTTGACTTCTCTATTGTCTCGGAACAATCTTCATGGTTCCGGCATCTCTTCAATATGCATTGCATATTTCCATAAAAACTGACATTTTAAATAAAATCTAAATAGTATTCAATTTATCTGAAGAAAATATTATCAAGCCTGTGTATAATTCGATTAATTACTAACAACATGTGTTACATTGGCCTTTGAATTTGGAGCATGAACTTAGTAGAAATTTAAAAAAACAATTAAAAATTGTTATTAATTACGAGAAAATGAGATATGGCGCATTCAGTACCATGCTTATAATGTGTTCCAAGAGGTCACGAGATCGTGCCCCTCCATTGGCACTTATCATTGACTCTCAATGAAAAACTATTTGGTTAGGGAGCACGCCCCCCACGGTTATGATATAAACCAAATTGGACTTAAAAAAATAGCACAGATATGTTATGGAAAACCCACAAAAAACAAAAAGATTACAAGAGTATCCAAAAATATATTTGTTAGGATCCATGAGTTATTTATTTTATTTTATACAATTTATATCGTTGACACTTTTGGAATTTTTTGTTATGACAAAGAAATTAGTCACAAACTCACTTTATTTTAATTATTTTAATTATTTGCATTTGTATTTTTTTTATTCTCATTGAATAATGAATAAATATCATGTTACATTTTTTTTTTTTTTTTAAATTCTAAAAATGGTAATTTTCATATAATGATATCCGCAGCACTAATTTGAATTCAAATTTCTAGATTGTAATAGAATAGATATTGTATATTTATATCTTGTAATCCACAAACGAAATAAAAAAGAAAAAAATATGAACATCCCCATTAGCTAATAGTTATAAGGACTCAGTGTTCAACATTTAATAAATGATATGCATTACATTCAATTAAAAAACAACATATTAAATAAAAAAAAAAAATATAATCTACCAAGTCAACAGAATTATAAATCTAATATATTGACAAAATATGAAATCAGTTTCACGTCTGAAACGGGATTCGAACCCTGGACTCACGTCGCAATACCCTAGTACAAAGTACACTGACCACTGCACCAATCCACTAACCCAAAATGGAAAGTTCCAAAGCCATCATTCAATGAACGAAGTGAACCAATGTGATCTCATATGAAATCATATGAGGCCGCTTGTTGGGCCCAACCGACACCCCAAATGTCTATCAAGTACAAAAACAAAAATGTAAAAAACACAGGAATTTAAATTAATCATACTAGTCAGTATTATTATTGACGATAATAAGAAAATATATATTATAATTACATGACCAGAAATAATTTTTTTTATAATATATAGCAACTTTATTTAAAAGCAACATTCGAAATTAATCACAACTGAATGCTGGAAATTTTCCATTTGATCAAAGAAAATATTTTGTGGAAGATTCATCTCATTAACTAGTTTGCTGAATGTGAAAAGAGAACGAGACTTTGAGCTCAAATTGTCATATTTACTATCATATTTATATTAGTTTATTATAATTGCGTTTTTATCTATAGCATTTTCACAGTAATTATGTATGCAATCAGAAATGTAATATGATAACAGGCTATTTTTGTGATTTATTAGTCCTATCAGCTCGAATATGTGAGATCTATTTCGGGAAAAATTGGTTTCTTTGTAATATTTATATTTACATTTGCATGAAAATATAATCATTTTTTAATTTGTTATTACTCGAATTTGTCATCTAGTAAACTACCAAAAATTTTAATAAATAACTTTAAAAATATATTTAAAAAGCTTACATTAATTGGTTATAATTAATTATTATATTTCTTAACAATTAGTAAGAGCTCAATTCCAACTAAAATTTAATAAAAATAAATATTTTTTAAATTTATCTGTAAATCAACAAAAATAATAACGATATATGGTTATGCAGTAACTAAAGTTATTGATTTCTCCTGTAATAATGTTGAAATCACATGTTGAAACTTAATTGGGATGAGTTGAACCAGTATCGTAATTCCTTACCGAACATCATTCCTTCAAAATTCAGGAATACTCCGTCAAATGTAACATTTTTATTTATTATACTATGATCAACTCAATTTATATTCAAATTTATAGAGAGAAAAGTGAAATTGTTTCTAATATACGAAGGTCTCTTATTTAAATTATGCTACATAAATGATTGATATCCCTATAAACTAAAATATGATCAAATTATTCCAGTAGTTTTAACTTCGAGAATTCTTATTGAAAGTAAATTCATTCGATAGCAAAATAAAATACTATTAACGATTCTCATTCATCAAAATTTATGTCATGAATCGCAAGTGTTGATTTACGAGTAATTGAGATTCATGCATCTTTTCGAAAGAACTTCCTTGGAAAAATTAATTATAACAATTTATTACCACACATTGAGAAGAGCAGTTGGTGAATTGAACAGCAGTTGGTTGTCGCAAGATTTAGATCTCCGTTTAATTATTCACAAAGATACAAAATATGATTCATTCATTAACTCCAGACTGCTTCTTGGACCCACATACGACCTCTTGCTTCTTCGTATTTCGATGATAGATGCTCTAACATTTGTTCCATAAATGAGATTTCAATGGTTAATTCTATCTAATTAATTCTATAAACCAGAATTGTTTATTAAACATCTTCATTTACACTCTATTAGATATAGAACATAGCAACAATTAGAACACATAGCAGTAGTATAAATATACAACATTTGCTCTAATTGGTCGGTTCATGATTTTGAAATTTACTTTCTATTGGTTGCTGTTGGGATTAAAGTTAGTTGAAATTACCTATAATTTGTTGGTGCAGACTTTGAAAGTTACTGATGGGATTGAAGGCATTGTGAATAAGATAAAGGTGCGGGTCTTTTTCCTGGGAAAGTATCGTCCTCTTCATTTTCACTTCGTAAATTTATCTTTAAGTTCATTATGAAATGATATTTCAAATACTTTTAATTCCTAGTTGGTTATTTAGATTCATTTTCATAAATTTATATTTCTCTGAATTGTTTTTCTGCAGATTTGAATGACAGATTCTATAAATTATCATCGATCACAATGACAAATTAAATTGTATCTAATTTAATTGGAGCTCATACGCTGATATAAATAAATATATTTGAGAAAAGAATTATCAATATTTTGAAATTATAAGAATATTCAATAATGGAAGATATGTTTTAATATATTAAATAATTCATTAATTAGATTAACAATTCAATGATGATTTTACATCTAGAACACAAAACGCAAATTCGATTTAATGTTTAATTATTTTCTAAATAAAATATTGAGCAATTGTTGATTCAGTCGATATCGAGAAAATATTCATAACCAAAATAAACAGAATTTAATGGAATCGTTGATGCATATTTTTAAAGTCAGATAATAAACAGAAAATGTAGATAGATAATCTAAGTTTCAGGTAATTTTCCAAACTAAATATTAATATAACCAGAAACAATTGCTAAACAGGCATTTTGGTAAGTCATTGGAATAAAATAACACCTGAAGTCGTAGAAACTTTATTGTTGGAACAATTTAGAAAGATTGATAAATTCTAGTCAAGGAATTCAGAAGGTCAGAGATGACTAACGACTTTTATTATATATTGGATATTCTATAGAAATCTTCTCGTAATTAAATGAATAAATATTAATTTACTGTAGAAGACATTTCATTTTAAATCATATTTTAATTTAAATAATATGACTTACGATAAATAGTTGTGATGCGTCGACAAATTATAAAATATAAAATGAAATTATAATTTTCCAGTAAGTAATGAAATTTTATGATGTAAGAGGTATCTATTTACACAAATTAATTCATTACAGTTAGTTCAGTGAATCATATTCTAAAAAAGTTAAATTCTCCTTAATAGAATGTCAAAATATGAACATAAAGACTCTTTTAGATTGAATTCATTATTTGGTTCATAGAGTTCAGAATTTTGTATGATCTCTCTCATTCATATTTCAATGGACTTTTCTCATTGATTATTCTTGCATTCGATAAATTTGATTCTTTAATACCGACCTTTTGCCATTTTCTCTATTTTATTACATCCCGTTTTGATGATGAAAGACTCAATTGAAGATTATTTATGGACGCAGGAAATTGGAATTTAATCAAAAAATCTCTTTGTGTCTTTGTTGTACGAAGAAATAAGTTTCATTTTTATGCAACAGATGAAAGATGCAGGTGTTGCAATATTAATTACTTTATTTTGCATAGAAAAACATAGAAAAAAATGAAAAAAAGTATAGAGTAGAATTCAGTCAATTAAAAGTAAGATCATAGAAATAACAATAAATTCAAGAAAATAGAAATGAAATGGACAAAACAATACAATATAAATTGTCATTTTATTCCATATACAATATCGAAATGTTAGAAGATTGAATGAATTCTGGTTACAAATTAAATGTAGCCTTGTGATATATACAAGATGTAATCTTTTATTTGCTTTTTACTCAGGACTTCCTCAAGGGGTACACCATTCATTAGAAAATGCCTTAGAATGCAAGACCTTATATGATAAACGACATACGAATGTGTATATCTCCTTTATATACAATTCTATAGTGAGTAAAAATATGACATTTGATGGTAGGGAGAATCATAGTTTCTTATTTTAAAGGAACTCAATCGTAAAAAGATCAAGGTCAGTTTAAATGAGAGGGATTTCATTAATCTAATGACTGAAAAACACATAACTTTCAGCATTTTATCTTCTGGTAAATCTAGTTAATGAGCAAGAAAAACTGATGGCCATCAACTGCTTCTTAGAATTGAGAAAATTCAGTGACTCAGATAGAAAAACATCAATTCGAAACTGGATAAATATATTACTTTAATCTATTTACATGTGTTGCATTGACTGTATTTATCCATTTGATTCTTACTAAAAACATATAAATTATTTTAGACAAAAAACAAAAATATATGATTATAGAGACAGGAATATGATTACAAAATAAGCATGACCGTAGGAAAAATATGGAGAAAGATTTGAAAAGAAAAAGAAGAAATTTAGAAAAACGTTGACGATTCAATAATTTAAAAATCAGAATAGTTTTATGGGGACAACGCGTGTTCCCTGAAAAGGTCCACTATTTTCAAAAATCACTTTGCATAATTCTAATTACTGCGTATTTGCTAAATCTATATTATATATCAAGTCGAGGTTCAATCGTTAGCATGCTTAACTCTATACCTAGAGGTCCAAATGAACTTAAAAAAATTTCATAGAAAAGTGGACGACATAATCACCTTATTCGAGATTCAAATATCGCGAATTTAAGGATGCTTCTTGAAGAAACTTAATTTTGTCTTCCGATACACAAATTATGGCACCGTCGTGTATTATTACGATTGAAGTTGGATTAATACTCATTAACATACTACAAATTATATGTATATATATATATTTTAATATAGTAATAATGATCGATAGATTTTTATTTTATAAGCAATAATACAACGCAAAAGGTATATTATTGAAAGATTAAGGCCTTATTTAACAATTGTTTGGGTAATGATATTGTACTTCAAATTAGTTCATTTAGTTGTGGACTCCTTGTATGGGGTGGAAAGTTATTAGAAGGACGATACAGAAAAGAATACAAATTCTGAAGCTCATTGATGTGTATAATATATATAAAGAAAAATTGTAAGTTTGCATGCAAATCATGCCCTATTGATGGGTGATGGTCACATGTCCTAAACTCGTATAGTCGAAATCATCACTTTACAAGTAGAAATAAATATTTAATCCAATTTGCTGAAGTAAAATCTGTCAAAATAAATTTATTAAATAGAGGAATCTGTGAATGGAAGACTTTTAATCGAGAACTAAATAATTCACTTGAAATTGGGTTCTGATTGATACGCTATATATGCCCGAAGAGTCTTTGTTACT
This sequence comes from Notopais sp. c TS-2021, assembly GCA_028455975.1. Lineage (NCBI taxonomy): Eukaryota > Metazoa > Arthropoda > Malacostraca > Isopoda > Munnopsidae > Notopais > Notopais sp. c TS-2021. Next base: position 9,639 of record JAJNBS010012400.1, read on the forward strand.
TCCCAAAAGAATAAGTAATAATAATACATATATTTATATCAATAATTTTGTTTTAGTTTCAATAATATTAGGAACAACTTGTTGTTTACTTTTTTGTATAGTAAATATAAAAATGTATATTTGGAAATAATGATTCTTTGCGAATTATGAAGATTTGAAATTATTGTCGATGTTAAAATAAGAAACAAAGAAACAGAAAATAAATAAATACATCTCGTAGTCCACGTATGAAATGGACCCGATTAAGACAGCAAGATTGTTATGAATCCGCGTGAAGTTAAGCGACCCAATCTTTAATTAAATGCGTGAGACCCAAATAAATCTACAGTTTAGTTTAATTCCATCGAAGAAATAGATAAGGTTCAATCTTCAATCTTATAAATTATGGATAATATTCTCACAAATGGATATGAAATAGACAAATTAAGTGATTTACAGACATCAAGAGGCTCAAGAATGGTTATTAAAACATAAATTAGGCGCTCTTGACCTCCTTCGTTATTTAAGGTCACTCTACATCTGCTTCCATGAAATTCTCAGATAATTCTCGATAGCAAAAAGAGGGCAGTCTTGTAAACTTTCTTTTAAACTACATTATTAAGGAATGACTTTCGTGTCTTAACGAAGTATTTTATTTAGTAACTTTTCATTTTCCGAATAGAAAACAACAGGAATTTGTCTAAATCCGTTAAATGCTGATGGAACGATCAATTTTAGTTTATCAAGTTGCCATCTGTGGTGTTTTGTTCGTAACATTCATTTGAATTGCAAATTGAATGTTAACGCTGGTAATGAAAGTAATTTTGTCTGTTTGTTATGTTAACTGGATTGAATGTTTCTCAGATAAATAATTCATTTTAATACTAATTTGCTTCGTTTTCATCGAACTTTCGATTTTAACTAAATTTCTACTTTCAGATATCAAAATCTGCTTTCAAATATGATTGAGTTTAAACTGAATTTTATGTGTTGCATTTTGATATTTCGTTTATACTTTTAAAGTAACATGTAATTTCAATGTTTTCATGTTTGAACTTCGTTTCATCTGAAAGCGCAACTTTTTTAAAAGTTTGAATAATTATGTACGTGTAAATATTTATAAATGTGAATTATATTAATATCTGAGGTTGTCAAATTCAGCGACATCCGAAAAGTTGAACTGAAAACATTTTTAATTCATTCATTTTTTTGTAAATTCACTGACGGAATTAAATATTAAGTATTGAGAAATAATCTTTCTCATATTCTTACTTAGGTTATTAAATATATATTCTTTACAATAACAATACTGATAAATCCTTATAATATTAAAAACATTTAATTTGTTTTTAAGATTCACCGGATTCACTTGAAGCCAATACAAAACAAAACCTTTTTTTCTCAATGTTTTTGTATACATAAAATAGTCAATGTATTTGTGAGACATATTAAGAAATGTTATGTGCAATATGATAAACATGTGACGTATATTAGACATTATACACGAATTAATGTATTTCTCTGGATGTTATTCGTAAAGGAAATGTTGTACTTATTTTATTCGGCTG